>CABHPP010127831.1:0-47662 GCA_902168425.1 Peromyscus attwateri
ATCTATCTATCTATCTATCTATCTATCTATCTATCTATCTATGCCATCTTATCAATTTTCCTAGAGACCTTTAAGACAAAATCCAATGTTTACTTCTGTTTTAGTTGTGTATGTCTGCATAGCAGTTCAAATGGCCTATCCAACAGCACCTTTCATTATCATACATTTTCATGTGCCAGAACTAAGAACATGGTTTCACAGAGTTCTCTGACTTTCAATATTTCCAAGGTATCACCAAGAAACTATCTATGGTCACCATTTTGTAGGAAGGCTTGACTGGGAAACAATTGTTTTCCAAGTTTACACTCTTCACTGATGGCTGATTTCACTTTCTCAAGGAAGGCTGGGAAGAGGTAACTCTGAGATTCTTACAGTGTGAACTTTTCTATGGGACACCTCAAATTATGGGAATTTGCTTCATCGAAAGAAGCAAACAGGTTGAGATAAGACTAAAATTCTCCCCTTGTATTAAGGCTGGGCAAGGCAACCCAGTATGAGCAATAGGTTCCCAAAGGCCAGCCAAATCCTTAAGGACAGCCCATGTTCCCACTGCTAACAGTCTCACAAGTAGACCCATCTACACAACTGTCACACATATGTAGAGGTGCTAGGTTGGTCTCATGTAGGCTCCCTAGCTGTCAGTCCGGACTTTGAGAGCTCCTATAAGCCCAGGTTAGTTGGATGTCTTGGTTTGTTGATACCCATGAGACGCCTACCCACTTCTGACTAGAAACAGAGGAGGAGGGGATGAGAGGGTCGGGGGAGTTGGATGAGAGAATGGGAGGAGAGGAGAGAAGGGAAATTGCAGTCTGGATTTAAAATAAAAGAATACATTTAAATAAATACATGTAACACAAATTGCTGAAAGCTCTTATTAAAAAAAAAAAAAAAAAAAAAAACGGAGCCAGATATTGGGGTAAATGCTGAGAGATCAGAGGAATTAGAACAAGCCAGTCAGAAGTTCTTACCACTAGAAAATCCTCAGCCCAAGAGAGAGCTACTTCTTGTATACTCATGCCTATCTACCTTTCTGTGTCCTGCCATCTTACCTCCTCTCTCTGCCCAGCTCTATCACTTCCTGTCTGCTGTACAGACCTTCAGACCTCTATGGTTAACTAATGCTGGGATTAAAGGCATGTGCCACCATATTTGTCTTTGTTCCCAGTGTGGCCTTGCACTCACAGAGATCAGGATGAATCTCTGCCTCCTGAATGCTAGGATTAAAGACGCTGCCACTGCCTGACCTCTACATTTAATATAGTGGCTAGCTTTTTCCTCTGATCCCCAAGCAAGCTTTATTTCTTAGAGCACAAATAAAACATCACCACCAATTAGACAATAAAAACCAGGGAAACTGACTCCTACCCAAAGTTGTATCAAAATTATTTTTAAAGCTACTATGAATGTGACGTTCTCTAAACTGTAGCTATATACCATTGTTTAAAAAAATGTAATTAGGATCATGCTAATCACAAATGAGGAGTTTTATACTAAAGTATGGATACAATTATTGGAAGATCACTGAAAGCCATTACAGAAAACCACCATAACACAAGTGCAAACAAACAACAATTTCTGTCTTTATGAACATTATTCTAAGATACATGTTCAGGTTCAATTATTTCAACCCCTTTTCTGTAAACTTAGTATTTTTAATTGTAATTGCTTCATTTTCAAGGATAAATCTGTGACAATATGAATAAATAATTTTTACAATTTTGGCATTATTTTTTTCAGTAATCTTTCCCCATACTCTTTCCCTTCTTTGCCCCTTCCCCTGTCTTCCTTAGCCCTCTTGTTCTCATCCCCACCTGCCCACAGTCTAGCAGCAAAATCTATTGTATTTCAAATAGATGGAACTAGAAAAAGAATCATCTTGAGTTACTTAACCTGAACCCAGAAAGACAAATATGGTATGAACTCACTTATAAATGGCTATTAACTGTTAAGGATAATCATGCTGCAATTCACAAACCCAGAGACGCTAAGTAACAAGGAAGTTTCAGTGGGTGGACACATTAACATTATTATTTTTAATTAGATCATCTTATCTTCAGGACTGGTTTGTCCTATTGTTTGCAAGAAAACTTAGCAGCATTAGTACTTGAAAGACATAGCTACTGTCCAGTACATACCTGGAACAAAACTGTTAGTTACAAACAAAATATTTCCATGTCCTGT
Organism: Peromyscus attwateri; assembly: GCA_902168425.1. Lineage (NCBI taxonomy): Eukaryota > Metazoa > Chordata > Mammalia > Rodentia > Cricetidae > Peromyscus > Peromyscus attwateri. The sequence goes on from CABHPP010127831.1 coordinate 2,182, forward strand.
CAAAATTAAGTGTATTTGAGAGGAATAGCTATTCAAATTATTTATTGTATATGAAATTTCTAAGTAGTTTGTCTATAAATCTTTTTTTGTGAAATAGTTTTTCTACCATCAGAAATTTTTAAAATATTAGAGGTGGCTTTCAGCTATCTTTCTACTTACCTAAGCTGTAGAAGACAGACATAATAACTCCTCTAGAAAAATAAGAAACACGAGAAATGGAAACCAGATTTGATGGTAAGTGTCATGCAAGATATTGTATCTGAAGCAGAACATAATCTTGAGCAATTCCTTTGTGAATCTCTATCCTGTTGGTTTTTATAAAGTTTGGATTCAGTGAGCACGGATGTACATTTGATTTATAAACAACCCAAACTTATATAATAGGGGAATAGAAATTCAGGTGTGTTTTGAATTATTTTTAGTACTCTACTCAATGTTGACTAACAACTTGTTCTTCTCTTGTAGATTCTAAGCAGTGCAGTAAGCAATGTCCAGTGTTGAAACAGAGAGAGAGAGAGAGAGAGAGAGAATAAAAGAGAGAGAGTGAGATATAAAGAAAAAGAGAGAGAGAAAGAGAAAGGAGAGAGAGAGGGATATATAATATAGATTTCTGGTAATCAGCATAAGAAGTGTATCTTATCCATCTAGAAGGAACATTGGCAGTTACAACCAGAGATTTCTTAACACTGCATTTAAAGAGAAATCTGGCTCCAGAGGTTATTTTAATAAGTCATAGTTTTAAATTTAGTCAACTCAATCAAATGTCAAAATGTTTATGGAAGCTTTTCTTTTCAGACGTGTAATATATGCCAGTGTAAGAGCTCATCCTAACGCAAACAGTGAAAATGTCACTGCCAAACAGTTTTTACCAGTAAGTACTGAAGGTGTAGGAGGATATTATTAAGATTTACAAAATAAATGCAGAAGCTGATACCAATGGGGAAAGTGCATCGCTTATTGGAAATCCTAATTCTCAAGTCATGAACATTTCCCTTGATGCCCTAAGTGAAGTAGAAAGAAAATGAAGACTTGCTTCTTGAACACAGGTGGTGTAGGTAATTAACACAATTTCAGATTCCCAGATTCATCCCTACCGTGATCACATGCACAGCCCACATAGAACTCCTACCCTAAAGCAACTGTATTTTTCAGAACATCCTCACATTTACTTGAGCTGTGGTCTGATAATTACATCACTCGCAAAGTCTCTTGTTTGTTTAAAGACCAGTTCTTTATTTGATTTTTGTTTTATCTTTTAAGATTACAATACAATTTTATCTTTTCTCCCTTCACTTCCCTAACTCCAAACTCCCCTAACTCCAAACTCTCTCGTACATTCCTTCTTTTACAAATCCATGACTTCTTTTTTATTATTTATTAATGCACACACACACACACACACACACACACACACACACATGCAAGCACACATGCACACACGCACACATATTCCTAAATACATGAATACAGCACCCACAGTCTGTTACTCATATGTGTGTCTTACTCCTACACCACTGACTACTTTCATGGTAATGCTCAGTTTTTCTTTTTCTTAGTGTTTATATTCTTGATTTTCTTTTCTCCATTTTCCTAGGAACTTTGTTGATGTTCCAGCTTTTATTTAACAATAATAATCAAACAAATGTGTGCGCCATGTTCTCTGCACTGTAAAATACTTTTAGTTGTTTCCTGATTATCTTCTACAATTATAATAGATTTATTCGAGGATACACACATATAAAAGACAATTCCTATTCTTATTAAATAGTGAGGAAATGTAATACATCCTATGAACCATTGTTTTGGATACTCTTATGTGTTTCCTGGATCATTAACAATACATCCAATTGGTGGTCTACAGGGGCTCAAAGGTGGACTGAGCATGAACATTGCTTTTTAATATGCTGAGATATAAACAACTAGCACTCACAGCAGAACTGGGAACAGCAAAGGCCTTCTCTGTTTAGGTCATTCCTGGTGTTTGGATGTGAAAAGCTGAGCAGCTTTATTCCCCTCACTGTCTTCAAACACACCTCTTTCTATCTCAGTGTATTTGTGTGCCATTTTGTCTCTTTAACTTAATTTCTCATCCTTTCCATTCAGTGCAATTTTCATAGAATGTAAGATGAACTCTAATTAAGCATGATCCATTTAAAAAAGTGAACACATCTGCACAGACACATTTTCCAGGTGTGAAACCATTCACTGGTATATGGAATTAGAACTTCAAATATCCTTTCGGGAGATAAAGTTCAACCCATTTATACTTTTGTTTTTATTTAATGATAATTAGCTCACCTAGACATAATTTTCAGAATAGAATGCCCTTTCAATTAAGAGGAAAAATAAAAATACTTAGCAATAAAATGTATATATTTTATAACATGCCTGAGGGTGAATAAACTAAAGGATTTAATGAATCAATCAAATACATGGCACCTAATATACAATCTAAAACCATCAGTGACTTAGCATGGATACTCTTCATAACTTAAAACAATGTGGTTGTCGATTGCTTTCCTTTAATCATGAATTGCTTTTGAGAAAATTCTGAACAAAGTTAAACATGTTATTCCTTCTGGATTTTTTTTACTGTATTTTGACCTAAAATATATTAAAATCCTTTATTTTTATGGTCAGAGAATGAAAAACAACTTCTGTTATATAAAGAAACATGTAATATATAAAATAAATGTAAGATGCAAAGACTGTTTCCTACTGTGAACATCCCAAACCTCCTGGACCAACTAGCACCTCTGTTTCCAACCATAAAAACCTAGAATGAATCAACCTTCCCCATTTTATGATAACATAAATAGTCTATTTTACCTCATTCATAAACATTATAATTTAGGAGCATTGCAACTCCCATGGTCACCAAAAATCCTAGTTTTAAAGCTATTACTAACCAATAAATGAAACCATAGGATTTGATCTCTTTGGTATACCAGAGAATAAGGCAAATGTAGAAGAGCATTTCAGTAAATAATTCAACTTTGAACAAAGAACCTTGTTTTTTTTTTTTTTTTTTTTTTTTTTTTTTTGCAATGAGCAGTGGTTACTGTATAATTTGTCAAGGTGTCTAGTAGATGCAATTATGAAGATTCAGTTATAATTGAGCCAATCTTATCAACCTCTTCCTATGTAAATCTCAGGCCACATTGTGGAAGATAGGGAACATAAATTTTAAGAGTCGGGGCATAGGAAGGAGAGCTGTGAGAAACTGCTTTCTGGACATGAAAGGACTGCATCACACAACTCACAACAGCTGTTGTTACTCACATAAGAAATGTATAAACTAAAGCCAATGGTAAGCCAGCATGCATCCAGAGGTGTCTCTATGTCTCCATCAACACAGGAGGAGCTATTGGAAGTTGATAGCTGCTGAAATAGGGAGACTCACTCATTGTTGGTATGTTATCATGACCCAGTTGGTGATCCTATATCTAATTGCATATGGGAAGCATTAATTCAATTTGGGATTATTAATGACATCAATAAAAGAAGACATGAATTTAGATCAGGTGGTTAGTCCTAGGAACATTTGGAGAGACGTAGCGGGGGATGAATATAATCAAATCGTATTGCATACATGTAAAATAAATCAAAGATTTAATAAAAATATTATTTAAACTCTTACCTTCTTCCACTGGGCTAACCGAGCTCATCAGCAATAGTCTGTATGTTTTGAGAGAGTCTTAGCCAATCATGATTAACAACAACTCAAAAGGTGTTTCTCATGTCTTGTATTGGGATTTTTGTTAGGTTGGTCTTTGGCTTTTGTAGGGAGTACCATGAACCCAGATTTTAAAAGTTTATTAAAAGTGTATGGCATGTGTTTGAACTTGAAATCACTTGCATTATAGATTTTTTTGTGTAATAGTTAATAGCATGATTCCGCCTCTTTTTCATACACAGTTTATATTATTTTACCTACCACTCTCTTTCTCTTATATTTGCTTCCCTAAAAAGGACTCAAATTTCCCATTTTACTATCAGATCACTTCGTATTCTGCTATTCATGTATAACCTCCTCCCTTCTTCTTCTTCTATATTTATCTCTCTCCCTGAAATAAGGTTAGGGAACATTTTAGAAGAGGGGAAGAAAGATCATAAAAGACAGAGATTCTGAGAGTTTGCTGTGAGAATGTGTTTTTTAGTAGTGTCAGAAGCTACCAGTGTCAGAAGTTGCATCCATAAAGCCTCATCAAATGACTACTCCAACTTGAGTTGAACAAGGATGACATCAACAAACATGCCAAACTGGATAGAGAAAACCCCGCAAAGCATTAACTCTCATAAGAAATATAGGCTACTGAAGAAATCTAGGAGTGAGAGATAGCCTGACCTAGGAAAGAGCACTGCACTTGGTTGTTCAGTGTCAAATGGCCAGCCCTGAAAAATACACACAAGTTATATTGTACAGATAGAACAGGTCATATTTAGGAATATCTATATCTATCTGTATCTATATCTATATTTCTCTCTCTACATATATACACATATATACATATATACATGCAATAACTATTGATAAATAAGAGACCATGAATTGGAAAGAGAGTGGAGAGGAGTATATTGGAGGGTTAAGAGGAAGGAAAAGTTGTGAGTAGCAGTCTAGTCATCCTTTGTTTTACATCTAGTATCCTCCTATCAGTGAGTACATACCATGTTTGTCTTTCTGAGTCTGGGTTACCTCACTCAGGATGGTTTTTTCTAGATCCATCCATTTGCCTGCAAACCTCATGATGTCATTGTTTTTCTCTGCTGAGTAGTACTCCATTGTGTATATGCACCACATTTTATTTATCCATTCTTCATTTGAAGGGCATCTAGGCTGTTTCCAGGTTCTGGCTATTACAAACAAAGCTGCTATGAACATAGCTGAGCATGTGCCCTTGTGGTATGATTGAGCATTCCTTGGGTATATGCCCAAGGGTGGTATAGCTGGGTCTTAGGGGAGATTGATTCCCAATTTTCTAAGAAAGCACCATATTGATTTCCAAAGTGGCTGCACAAGCTTGCATTCCTACCAACAGTGGAGGAGAGTTCCCCTTGCTCCACATCTTCTCCAGCATAAGCTGTCTTCAGTATTTTTGATCTTAGCCATTCTGACGGGTGTAAGGTGGTATCTCAGAGTCATTTTGATTTGCTATTCCCTGATGATCTGGCTGGGATGTTGAGCAATTCCTTAAATGTCTTTCAGCCATTTGAGCTTCCTCTGTTGAGAATTCTCTGTTTAGCTCAATAGCCCATTTCTTATTTGGACTGTTGGACATTTTCATACTCCAGGGAGGCTACCTAGAAAACAGGACCCTAAGAAAGACACAAGGATTGCCCAACGACAGAGAAATGGATGAGATCTACATGAGCAAACTGGACATGAAGGGGGGTGTAATGAAGGGCAAGGGTCGAGGCAAAAAGAGCTTAGGGGAGCAGGAGATCCCAGCTGGATCAAGAACAGAGATGGAGAACAAGAATAAAAGAGACCATGATAAATGAAGACCCCATGGGAATAGGAAGAAGCAAAGTGCTAGAGAAGTCCCCAGAAATCCACAAAGATACCTCCACAATAGACTACTGGCAATGGTTGAGAGAAAGCCTGAACTGACCTACTCTGGTGATAGGATGGCCAAACACCCTAACTGTCATGCTAGAAATCTCATCCAATGACTGATGGAAGCAGATGCAGAGATCCATGGCCAGGTCCCAGGTGGAGCTCCAGGAGTCCAATTGGCGAGAAAGAAGAGGGATTGTATGAGTGAGAATTGGTGAGACTAAGATTGGAAAAAGCACAGGGACAAATAGCCAAACTAGTGGAAACACATGAACTATGAACCAATAGCTGAGGAGCCCCCAACTGGATCAGGCCCTCTGGATAAGTGAGACAGTTGATTAGCTTGAACTGTTTGGGAGGCCCCCAGGCAGTGGGACTGGGACCTGTACTCAGCACATGAGTTGGCTGTTTTGAACCTGGCGCCTATGCAGAGACACTTTGCTCAGCCTGGAGGAGGGGACTGGACCTGCCTGGACTGAATCTACCAGGCTGAGCTGAATCCCCAGGGGAGTCCTTGCCCTGGAGGAGATGGGAACAGGGGTGGGAGGGTGGGGGGGTGGGCTGGGTGGAGGGCAGGAGGAGGGAGGACAGAGGAATCCGTGGCTGACATGTAAAATTAAATCAAATTATAAAATTTAAAAAAAAGAGGAAGGAAAAGGAAGGAAGAAATGCTATAAAAGTTATAAACTCAATAATAATAATAATGATAATAATAATAATAATAATAATGTTAACAATTCTTATTTGCCAGTTTTTTATTAATATGACTTTGTACCCATCATATACATGTAATTAAATTAACAATCTTAGCTCCATTTATTTTATATCTACCATTATAGTTAACTTACATATTATTTCTTCAATCACTTAAATTAGATCATTTTTTACTCAATTTACTGCTGAGAAAACTGAGCTGTGTAGAAGTTGTGTATTTCTGCTACACTGTTAAATCATTTAGACAAAATTCAGAAGTGGTTGGGGAAATATTTCAGTATGTGTCATATATAAATTATACCAAAACTTGTGATTCTTTTCTAAAATAATTATTCTTCATGACATCAGAAACAACTGAGGATTTGCATTGTTTGAAACCAGTTGCAGACAGAAAAATCTCTACCTGCATGCTCTGAGAAGGCCAGTGTTTGAACCTGTGCCATTGCAGACAGGTGTCAGTATGTACAAGTCAGTAGGATGAGAACATAAAACATCAGGCTTTCCTCATAAAGAAATAGAAGCTTAACAGATTCCGGAAGGGCAGGGTGTGAGTATCACTGAGGAAAATATCACTAAACTAAACAAAGAATTCCATTAATCAATCTGTTAAATCACCTTATCTATTTTCTTAAAAGACTTGTCCAACTCTTATATCATCAGAGGAGACTGAAAATACTTGTAATATCAGACTCACCTGACACATTCTATATGGTTTCTCAGAAACTTCTGGTTTTATAGCCTGAAAATATAGTTATAGAAACATTATTTCTGAGACACTGGATTTTTTATAATGTTTTACATTATGCAATAAGAACTGCTCAGTTTAAGTTCTTACACACACAGTGAAAATTATAAAGTAAGCGTTGGTGCAAATAAATTTAAATGATTTTGAATGTTTAACTTCAGATGGAGAACTTGTCAAGCTCTTATAAAGGTAATTTTTTTCTCTCAAGAAATTTTATAAGTGGGAAACAAAAAATATTTGGCCATACACTTTTAGAATTTTATATTTTGGTGTTGACTAACAGAAAAATATAGATTTTGATACTTATTACTGAGCACAAATTCATTTTCTTTTTTTCAAAAAGTGTATAGATGTTTTGTTTCTGTGAATGTCTGTGAGCTACCTGTGTTCCTGCTTCCTGAAGATGTCAGGAAAGAGGGGCATCAGATCCTCTGAAATTGACTTTATAGGTGGTTGGAACCTGGACGTAGAGGTGGGAACTGAACCTGGATCCTCCAGAAAGGATCAAGTGCTCTTAACCATCTCTCCAGCACCTAGGAAACACTTCATAAGGTGCCAGAATATTTCCTTCTGGAGCAAAGACTTCATTTATTAAGTGGTTTCTCTTGCACAGTTTAAAAGGAGCTGTTTCCAAAGAAAATGAGTTTAAACTCATTACAGAGAGAATGCTAGTAATATTTTTAAGTAAAAGCAAAATTTCAGCAAATTTTCAAATTATTCCATATCACTGTCAAATACTTAAAGACCTTTAAATAACCTTTAGTGTGGTTATTCATTAGCTTAGGGCTCTTATTAAACAAGTAAAAACAAGCATATTTTATTGATAAAGAAAAAGTCTGTAAAGCACACCTCTCATGCTAACAAATAATTAAGAACTGAATTAGTGTCAATGGAGTTATCTGGGTGACATATAAAGAATAAGAAGTGAGAGTGGACTTTGAGCAAAGGAGTATACAGGGGTGGGGGTGGGGAGCAAGTAGGCTGCACAGAACTATCAAAGGCTACCATAACCAGCAATCTTTCCAGTACCATGTCATCTAACAAAACTGTGACTGACGGTGACTTACCCACACCTCATCTGTTTTCTCTCATATGAGAGATGCAAATAAGCGCAGGATCACAGAGCTAAAAACATTTAAGAAACTAAAGTATGCAAGTAAATGTTCTAAAGATGTTTAATGTAACAATGTTTACACTATCTTAAATAATCCATAACTTAAAGCGATCTAAGGTAGGCAGTTCAGAAGCATACGTAAAGCTGCAGATAGCACAACATGTTTCTGTCTCCTGGAAATTGTAAAGCTGTTTCCATTTTGGGGAGATGTTCTGTTAAGAATGTATGAAAATGTATGAGAAGGTTCCCATCCTGAATTCTGACAAGAAGAAAATATGTCCTTAAGAAAATGCTCTTACAGAGAGATTAATTAAAATATGTCCTTAAGAAAATGCACATACAGAGAGAGAGAGAGAGAGAGAGAGAGAGAGAGAGAGAGAGAGAAGAAAGAACTAAAAATAGAAATACAATTAGCTTAATATTCTCTTTTTGACTCATACATCATTTTGCCGGCATTTCTAGCTTTCCTTCTTTTTCCTTTTAGTGGTAGATAAGTATATAAAAAAGGTGTAATTGATAGTGAAAGTGAAAATCCTTAAGCAGAGTTCGATGGGTTCAGAATGTCTATTTTAACTTTATTTAGATGTATAAAGCTCGGACCTGGGCAAGTGTGTGAATGGCTACCTTAAAATAGCTGCATGATGTTTTTTATGTGTGAGTTCATTATAATGAAGTGATTTTTTAAAGAAGAATATGTTAATAAATTACTGAAATTATTTTATGTGCATTAGTTTTAGATATAGTTTAGGAAACAGATCTAATCTTCTCTACAGATAATTATAATCTAAGTATAAAACAGCCTTCACTTAGAGACTGTGGGCATAGTATGAGGTGTTAATTTTTTGTTTTACTAACTTTATCTGTGTGTTTGTGTACATATGGAGGCCAGCAGCTAATCTCAGATGTCTTTACTCAGCAATTATCACCTTGGGTTTTGTGATCTGGAGCCTCACTGATCTGAGGCTCACTAGAGCTAAGGTGGTTAGCCAGCCAATCATGGATTATCTCTCTCTATCTGATTTCCCAGTACTGGGATTACAGGAAATAATTGACACTAAGGACCTTTTAACAAAGCCATATGGAAACCTACTACTCATGTTTCCTAAAACATTCACATATACTTAAACAAAAATGATTTCAATGAAACAAGGCTGTAAGGAGGAATGGTATCAAAACTTGACACTATGCAAACAAATAATTCTAGTACCAGGAATTGGTTGCCTCTTTCTGAGCTGCTGGCCAATAGGGTCACCTAGATTCCTAGGACTTCATACTATTGTCAAAATTACTGGTTATCCTCCAGGACATGATGATACAACACTGTTATTGAAGACACCAAATAGGTGAGTTACCAAATATAGAGACTTAAAGTTGTTACTCAACTGCAAACTATAACCTTGTTGGCTAGTATCTATAGTTCTGGAAAGTGCTATGTACATTTCTGGAGGAGAAAAGTAGTACTCAAGCTTATCCATGTTTGAACCTTGAATGCTACAGTTATGATGTGTGTGACAACATGTATCCTCTAGTGCCACATGTGAGAAATTTTATGAGAGTGATCAAAAGCCTGTGTTAGTAGATGGAGCCTTTCTCTGCCAATATTAAAGGGAACAATAATCTGGAGATAAATAGGTTATAGGCTGTAGATAAGGATCTAATACTATTAACCTGCTAAATGGATACAGTATTAAAATGACTCCTAATGAGTTATCACTATACCCATAGATCAGAACATCTTTCAATTGGTGTCAATTTGCTCAACTGGTGTACTTGCAGAGAATAAGTGACTATGGGCATACTTTGCATTAAATGGGAAATACATATTACATCCCCCTCACAAAGCTCTGGAATCTTCTGGGCAGTGATGGTGCACACCTTTAATCCCAGCACTCAGGAGGCAGAACCAGGAAGATCACTGTGAATTCGAGGCCAGCCTGGTCTACAGAGTGAGATCCATGACAGGCACCACAACTACACAGAGAAACCCTGTCTTGAAAAACAAACAAACAAACAAACAAACAAACAAACAAACAAAAAAGGCTCCGGAATGTATAAGAAAGTGGGAAGAAAGATTATAAGCTTGAGGTGGCCATTATCAAAAGAACAGTGTTTTCCAAACACAGAAAGTGAAGTCATGATACGATCACAGCGATTATGAAAACATGCACATGACTAGAGGAAGCTCCTACAGGAAGGGGATATGAAATACTATAAGTAGCTATAGATTTATTAGCATTAGGTAGCTGGTGAGAGAGGGAGAGTCAGTTTTCTCTACTGATACAACACCTGGTAGACTGACATATTGTTGTAATTACTTAGGCCACTCCACGTAGTTATAAGGAAGATTTATTTAGTGGGTAACTTACAAATGACGGGATAGGTAGGTGGTGGGTTCTGGAAAAGAGGCAGCGCAGTCTGGCGGTGTTCTCTGGAGAACCCTCCTCGGTCTACCTCTCACGTCCTGGTCCAGGAAAGAAGAGAGCGCCGCGCGTCCCGATCTCTGGTCTTCAGGGCCTCCCTTGGCCCCGCCTTGTAGGCGTGATAGTTACGGAAGCCTCAATGGGGGTTGGAACTTCCAGACTAAAGCTGGAATGGCTACCCACTACATCTCCCCCTTTTTGTCTAAATAAGAAGGTTCTAACTTAATACAAGATTATATACAAAGGAATGGTTATCAAATATTGTCCAGGAGTAATGAAGGATAATGACCTATATAAGATGGAACTACAATCAATGCAAACAATATCAAGCAAGAAACACATACTAAAATCCAGAGAAGTATAGAGCATAGGTAAATGGCATGTTACAAAGATCATTCCAAAAGGTGTCCTATCCTAAAGAACCTGAATCTAATACTTAATATGTTCTATCTAAGATATTATATATACTAAGTTGTAACTATAACTGCTAGTCTTCAATCCCATCAAAGACCTGAGAAGGAATATAATGGTACCTGAGAAATGGTAGATGGATGCAAGCAACTTTCGGGAATCTTGCAAGAGTAGACCGAGACAGCTGACAGCCTGGACAGTCACCTAATGTTTCTCAGCATAGTTGGTGCATTCAAACTGGCTACAGGCCTAAAGTATCTGACAGACCATTTTCAGCAGCAGGAATTCTGAAAGACCATCTTACCCTGTCTTGGCAGAGTACAGTGGTCGCTTTCCTTGTGTCCCGCTTGTCCAGAAAGGACAGCATTGCATTCGTACTGTCAGCAGTCGAGGCAAGGGCACTTCTTCACCCAGTAGGCCATTTTGTGCCAAGGAGACAAACTTCCAAATGGAAATGTCTTAGAAGCCCAACATTCTCTCGAGATCAAATTGGTGCTGCCAGGAGCAATTGTGTCTCACGTCAACAGAATTCTAAGTTATTTAAATGCCATATTCTCTAGGTCTATGAAGTGTTTGAAGATTACCTGTCCATCTGACCTATGTATCTGTAAATCTGGATAACCTAACTAATGTAACTATAGAGATGACAAGCATAGGTGACAATAAATCTATAAGTCTTATCTACCGAAATAACCTAAGGACTAAGGCTTCATGTAAACAAGGTAAACAGTCTATAAGCAAATGTAGGGTAAAGAACGATGGCTTCAAAATTGTGACAATACACAAGATATTTATAACAGAGGTGGGAATATATAGTGTGATATGCAATATGACAATAATCTTAAATATATATCAATATACTGAATATCCTAAACAGAAGTAGAACATACATAAAGTATGACAGATATAAATGTACATTTGTATCAATATACAATATTTCAAATAAGAGTAGAAATATATGTACATTATAACAAATATAGTTCTGTATTTGTATCAATATACAAATTATCTTAAACAGGAATATAAAAATAGTTTACATTTGTATCAACATATAAGAATCCATAACAGTACAAATTACAGTGCAAATTATCTAAGGCTGCTATTTTACTAAATTTGTTTACTAGTGTATACAATAATCTACCATAATATCTTATACCTATCCATTCCATTTCTTCTTTTCCCTTTTTTTTTGAATACTGAGTCTGATATTTTCTTCCACCCCCAACCCTATAACCATCATCCATAACCCTGAGAATTATGAAACCTAAGGGAGAAGGGGCGTCGTTTTCTAGAATTGCTTCCTGCTGTTTAGGGGTTGATGTTATCTCTGTTAGGTACTGTGAGAAAGCTCAGATAGTTAAATGTCAGTTAGACTAACTGTAGGTTCTGCAGCAAGTCTCAGAGTAATGGGTAAGATTGTCTGAGATTCTGGCAAGAAGTGTAGTATGATGATGATTACCATGGCATCATTCTGGATTGGGTAGAGTTGTTGTTGTTGGGGCCCCATCTTCCTTCTGGAGACTTCTGAGATTGCTATTGGAAAAACTTATTTGTTATCAAGATGGAAGGTTTGGATTTAAAGAGGACATAGCATGTAAGAAAAGATTCCGAGAAATCAAGAGTAAGCATGGAGAGAATTAGAATCTTGAAGACAATGGTCCCATTTTATTGGTTTCCTTCTGTCCCACACCAGAGGGCCCTTCTGATATGGGACTGAAGAATCTCTCAATCTTTTCTTTTAGTAACATGCTTGGGTTTAGAGAAGGAGTGAGCCAATTCCATCTCCAAAGCCAGCTTGGCTTATAATTGAATTGGAACCACAACTTTACTAGATAGATAGAGAGATAGATGTTAGACAGTGAGATTTTACTGTGTGTAGATTGGTACCAATAGATTCTTTCTTTCTGCTGTAGACATCCGGATATCCAAGGCCTTATGATTTCTGGAAGATGGGTATTTCCATTATCCTGGAAAGACAAAAACAGAACCCTACCCCAACCTTTGATTGTTAAATTTTTCTTACAACTTGTAGAGATGTCACATTGGTGGGTGTTCCTTTACTTCTCCTCATCAAGGGGCTTTTCCTGTTCGAATCGAATTTTTATTAATTTTGTTGGTATCCATAGCTTTTCTTCTCCTGCAGAAACAAAAGCAAAACCCCTTCCCCAACGTAGAACATATCCAGGTTTCCATTCTGAGGTCAGCACATCCTTGAAATAAACCGGTTGGTTTAGCTCAGGAGTTTTGTCTGTTGTCCAATGTCTCTCCGCAGCTGTTGTTCCTTTCTCATCAGCATTGAGAAAATTCAAAGTTAATAAAGCATTATGCAATCTATTTCTAGGAGTCATTGTTACCTGTTGCTGTTTATTTAGCATATCCTTTAAAGTTCGATTGGATCTTTCTATGACTGCTTGGCCTGTGGGATTGTGTGGTATACCTGTAACATGCTTTATATTGTAATAAGCAAAGAATTGTCTCATTTTATTGGAGACATATGCTGGGGCATTGTCTGTCTTAATTTGTACAGGTATTCCCATGATGGCCATAACTTCTAATAGGTGTGTAATCACAGAATCAGCCTTTTCAGAACTCATAGGAGTTGCCCACTGAAATCCTGAATAGGTGTCAATGGTATGATGTACATACTTTAATCTTCCAAATTCTGCAAAATGAAACACATCCATCTGCCAAATTTCATTTCTTTGTATACCTTTTGGATTGCTCCCTGCAGGTAATGGAGTTTGGTTATAGATGGAACAAGTAGGACATTTTTTCACAATATTCTTGGCCTGTTGCCAAGTGATGGAGAAATCCTTCTTCAAGCCTTTGGTATTTACATGGTGTTTCTTATGAAATTCTGAGGCTTCTAGCACATTACCTATTAGTAACTGATCAATCTCATCATTGCCTTGTGCTAGAGGTCCCGGCAGACCTGTATGAGATCTGATATGTGTTATATATATAGGATGTTCCCTTTTTCTGATGATTTCCTGCAATTGTATGAATAATGACGTTAATTCTGTATTATCAGGAATAAATTCAGCAGTTTCAATATGTAAAACAACTCTCTCTGCATATTGAGAGTCAGTGACTATATTGAGGGGTTCTGTGAAGTCCATCAGTACCATAAGAATGGCATACAGTTCTGCCTTTTGTACAGAGCTGTATGGACTTTGTACCACTTTACTTAAGTCTCCTGATTTATATCCTGCTTTCCCTGATTTATTTGCATCAGTATAGAATGTGAGGACTCCAGAAATTGGTTTTTGTCGTACAATGTGAGGAAGGACCCATTCAGTCTTCTTTATGAATTCTATTCTCTTGCTTTTGGGATAGTGGTTGTTAATCTCTCCCAAAAAGTTACTGCAGGCTCTCTGCCAGTATTCATTATCTTTCCATAGTGATGAAATTTCCTCATTAGTTAAAGGTACTACAATTTCTGCTGGGTCCATTCCTGTCAACTGGCGAAGTCTTAATTTACCTTTTTGAATCAAGTCAGAGATCTTTTCTATATAAGTCTTTAATTTCTTATTTGGTTTACGTGGTAAGAATATCCATTCCAATATAATATCTTCCCTCTGCATCAAAATACCTGTTGGGGAATGTCTGGAGGGGAATATGACAAGAATGCATTTAAGTTCTGGATCCACACGATCCACATGTGCTTCTCGAATTGTCTTTTCTACTAGAGCCAATTCTTTCTCAGCTTCGGCTGATAATTCTCTTGGACTATTTAATTCTTTGTCCCCTTCTAGAGTATTAGCCAAATTTTGTAGTCCATCTTTGGGTATTCCCATGATACCCAGTAAGTTGGAAATGCTTCCTAATAACTTTTGAAAATCATTAAGAGTCTTCAATCGATCTCTCCTTAGTTGTACCTTTTGGGGTCTAATTTTCTGTAGCTCTATCTTATATCCTAAGTAATTAATAGAATCTCCTCTTTGTATTTTTTCAGGAGCAATTTGCAGTCCCCAACGAGGCAAAACTTTTTTTACTTCTTCAAACATGCTTTCTAATGTATCTAACTTTGGATCAGCTAATAGGATATCATCCATATAGTGATAAATTATGGATTGTGGAAACTTTACACGAATTATCTCCAATGGTTTCTGCACAAAGTATTGGCACAAAGTAGGGCTGTTTAACATTCCCTGTGGGAGGACCTTCCATTGATATCTCTTGACTGGCTGAGAATTGTTATAATTAGGCACTGTGAAGGCAAATTTTTCTCTATCATTTTCTTGTAAGGGTATAGTAAAGAAGCAGTCTTTTAAGTCAATAACTATTATAGGCCATTCTTTGGGTAGCAAAGATGGCAAGGGCATCCCAGTCTGTAGGGAGCCCATTGGCTGAATTACTTTATTAATAGCTCTCAGATCTGTCAGCATCCTCCAATTACCAGACTTTTTTTTAATAACAAATACAGGAGAATTCCAAGGGCTGGTAGATTCTTCAATGTGTTGAGCATTTAACTGCTCTTGAACCAGCTGTTCTAAAGCTTGTAGCTTCTCTTTTGTCAAAGGCCATTGTCCAACCCAGACAGGTTTATTAGTTAGCCATTTTAAAGGTAAGGCAGTTGGTACTTCTGAGAGTTCAGCAGCAGTTGTGCTCTGTTTGTATACAGCCTGAATGATTGGTGACTGTTTTTTATAGCATGTTATGATATTATTCCTAGAAACATGCATTGGTCTGTATTCCTTTTCTGAGAGCGTAGGAATTTTAATCTGGGTATTCCACTGTTGTAACAGATCACGGCCCCAAAGATTTACTGCTACATTTGCTACATATGGCTTCAGCCTTCCTCTCTGTCCTTCTGGCCCTATGCATTCAACCCATCTCGAACTCTGTTTTATCTGAGATAGGGTGCCAATCCCTAAAAGTTGGACATCTACCTCTTGAAGAGGCCAATTTGGATGCCATGATTTTGGTGTAATTATAGTCACATCTGCACCTGTGTCTACCAGGCCCTCCAGAACCAGGCCATTAATTCGAATTCTAAGCTTTGGTCTTTGTTCATTTATGGAAGTCTGCCAAAATATTTGTTTTATACTGTTCTTTGTAAACTGTGATCCATCTATCAGAGCTGTTTTATCATCCATCGCAGTATCTGTTTTCACATTAGGCATTGGTTTATTCAGTTGTCCTGGAGAGGAATTTCTTCTACAGTGGCTGGGAATGTTTGTACTACGTTTGATTTGGGGGCCTTCAAGAGGCCCCCTGAGGCGTTTCCCGCCAGTAAAGGGTTGCCTCGTATATCTATTTTTGATCTGCACTCACTGGTCCAATGTCGGCCTTTGCCACACCTTCTACATAATCCAGGAGGTGGTTGGGGTCTCCTGTTTAGATTATTTCTGAAAGGAGTATTACTTCTAGGAGTACCCCATGTACAATTTTTACTTATATGACCTGGTGTACCACATTTAAAACATTTGGTACCACGGGGCCTTCTTTCACCTCTGGGATTTGTCTCTCCTATCCAAGCCTCATTACTGTAGTTAAGAGACTCAACACCATTAGTATGTTGAATCCATTCTTCCAAAGGAGCGGATCTGATCTTTAATGGTGTAAGTATTCTTCTGCATTCTGCATTAGCATTATCGAACGCCAAGGACTCAGTTAATACTTTTCTTAATTCTTTATCTGATACAGCTTTTGTTATAGCTGTGTTCAGCCTTTGCAAGAAATCAGTGAAGGGTTCGTGTGGTCCCTGAAATATCTTTGTGTATACCTCAGTTGGTTTTCCAGGTTCTGGAATTTTTTCCCAAGCATTTAGAGCTGCTGTACGGCATAGGGATATTGTATGCTCATCATAAGTGGCTTGTACCTTCCTGTCAGCGAAACCTCCCTCACCAAGTATTTGATCTTGGGAGATCACAAAACCTCTAAGTTTACCTTGTTGTTCTAAATTTTTTGCCTCTTCTCTCAACCAGCTTTTCCATTGTAACTGCTGGCTATATTCTAGAACAGCTGAAATTAACTGATGCCAGTCATCTGGAATGATTCTATGTGAGGTAGACCATGAATTTAACATCTGTTTTACATATGTGGAGTGTATCCCATATGTAACTACTGCTTCCTTTATATTTTTAAAGTCCCTTGTTGAAATTGGTTGTAATGTATATGTAGTATATGGCTCGGGGTGTGTGTCATCTGCTGGCTTCTCATGGATGATAACAGGATAAGCCATTGTATGAGATCCATTTGGAGATGTCACAACCTCTATGGTCTTTCCCTTCTGCTTATTAGGTCCCTTGTCATGTTTACTGAGAGTTTCTTCTAGGGCTTGCAAACGAGCACCTAGGGTCTGTTCTAGGGAGTGAACTTCCTCTCTTGCAAGGGACTCCAAATTTCTCATGGAATCATAGAAGTTTTTATGTTCCTCAGAAACATATGATTCCATGGACCTTATCTTATCAATTAATGATAATCTTTCTTCCTTATATAGTGTCTGAGTAGCCACAACTTCACTCTGGAGAGTTAGTGTTCTATCCATTAAATATTCATATTTATTATCAATAAAATCAATTTTAGGTACAAGCCTGTTTTGTAAATCCTGATTAGCAGATTCCAGAGAAAGAATCTTTTTCTGTAAACCTTCATTGCTATCTTTGAAAGCAGATTCCAGAAAGAGATTCTTTTTCTGTAAGCCTTCATTGGTGTCTTTTAAAGCAGATTCCAGAAAGAGAATCTTTCTTTGTAAGCCTTCATTGCTATCTTTTAAAGCCTGTATCAGTCCCAATAATGACTCATCTTTGTTCTTATTATTAAGCCAGTGTTTGAACACTGTGTGAATTATTACAATGAATGCCAAAATGGTACAGGCCAAATATGCCTGAGGAAGGTCGTATATTTCCAGGAGAATGTCATTCATCATACAGACAAAAAAGTTTTTAAATTCTTGTGAGGTAATGTTGTCGGCCATATTATAAGAATTACTCAAAATTTGTTAGTCAGTTTTAAGGTATAAAATTATCAAGTACTTTTACTTGAAATAAGACACTGCTTGGCCTAGCTTACCTTTCCGCAGTTCTGGGGGTGTAGCAGGACTTTTCAGCCAGAAGGAGGCGTTGGTGTAGCGCTGAAGCAGGTCCTGTTGAGTGCCTTGGCTGGCAGCAGAGTGAGCACAGGCAGCAGGCAGTTTTTTCAGTGACCCCCTGGAGTTTCAGGGGGTGGAGACTTCCAGGCTGCTCTAAGCCCCTCACTGCCTCTACAGACAATAGGTCTGCCAGCAGCTCCAAACCCCCCCCCCCCCCCCCCGCCGGGGACAGGGGACAATGCCCTATTTTAACTAGGTGAAACTGTGGAAGCCTCGGGCTAGGGGCTAGGGCGGGGAGCCAGATGGGGGACACCCCATTCACAGCGATTTCACTGGTCTGGGGTTAAACTTGCCTTGGAACTGAGATGGGATTAGCTCCTTTTCAGGAATGGAACCGTGTAGGTTTTTCCTGGTTTTACAGAACTCTGCAGGCGATAACCTGCAGCTTCAAACGCCCGCCAGCCGGGGAGGAAGCTGAGGGCAGGAGCCACCCAGGCCTTTGGAATTTGCCCCACGTGAGCGCCAGATATTGTTGTAATTACTTAGGCCACTCCACGTAGTTATAAGGAAGATTTATTTAGTGGGTAACTTACAAATGACGGGATAGGTAGGTGGTGGGTTCTGGAAAAGAGGCAGCGCAGTCTGGCGGTGTTCTCTGGAGAACCCTCCTCAGTCTACCTCTCACGTCCAGGTCCAGGAAAGAAGAGCGCGCCGCGCGTCCCGATCTCTGGTCTTCAGGGCCTCCCTTGGCCCCGCCTTGTAGGCGTGATAGTTACGGAAGCCTCAATGGGGGTTGGAACTTCCAGACTAAAGCTGGAATGGCTACCCACTACAAGAGGCATCTAAGACTAGATGGCTTTTATAATTATTAATATCGTTTCTCTTAAAATTTTAAATAAATGTGGGACATCATGTCTGATGCTATATAATTGGTAATATATAATAATCTGACACCAAAGTCAGATTAAGTTGGTGTCAGGATAAATATTTATAGAAAAACAGTTAACAGAACTTTAAGAATAAAAACACTCAACAAAAAATGATTAAAGAAACCTAAGTGTTATTAAACTAACACTACATGAACAAGCCAGTTTTTACCAGGTAGGGCAGGTAGTTCAACATAAGAAAACCAATCTAATACACAACATTTAAACAAGAAAGGAGGTGGGAAGGATGGCTCAATGGTAAAGTGAGTGGCTGCTAATTCTAACAGTTCACTCCCAGGGATCCACATAGAGGAAGGAGAGAAGCAACTTTTTCAGGTTGTCCTCTGACCTCCAAACATGTACTGTGACATGTGCACACCAGCATGTATCTTTCATAGATGTTTCTCCATAACAAATGACCACTTAGCACATTAAAAGATATTTCACAGTTCACCAGCAGGGAGACACAAATCCAAGTGACATTCGATACCTCTACAAGAAAACCTAATTTTGAAAAGATTTAGGGCAACAAGTGTTGTTGAAGGTGGGAACTGAGCCATAGGATTTACACATAGTTTGAGTGATGTATGTCATGTGGTTACACCCATAGTTCCTTAAGTAATTCTTAATTTGTAGGAAACAAATTACTGGTCTGATGAATACAGGTTGTCAACAGCAACCTAATTTTTCTTTATGGATTTTTGAACTACTTGAATTTTTATAAAGGAAATGGGTATATTTTTAATTTAAATATAATTGTGGCTAGAGTTTTCCTGCCTGGCCCACAGTCAGGATAAATCTCCTTCACCTGCCAGTCCCACAGCCGCTCAGACCCAACCAAGGAAACACAGAGACTTCTATTGCTTATAAACTGTATGGCCGTGGCAGGCTTCTTGCTAACTGTCCTTATAAGTTATCCATTTCCATAAATCTATACCTTGCCACATGGCTCGTGGCTTACCGGCATCTTCACATGCTGCTTGTCCTGGTGGTGGCTGGCAGGCAGGCCACCTCCTTCTGCCTTCCTGCTCTTTTAATTCTCTCTGTTAGCCCCGCCTATACTTCCTGCCTAGCCACTGGCCAATCAGTGCTTTATTAGCAACACATTTGCCATACAGAACATCCCACAGCATATAATTGTATATTTTATAATTCCCATGAACTACAATGTTCATCATTTGTTATCCTCATGCTATAAAGCTAAAGGAATTTGACTCAGTGGACAAAAAAAAAAAAAGAAAAAAGAAAAGAAAAAGTTTGAAAGGAATAATGGTGAGAAATTAGAGAAGGAATTGGATGGCAGGAAATGTGGAAGGTAAATTTCATCAAATATAAGTTTTAAAAAATTTTAAATATATGATTTGAAAAAAAAACACTTTGTAGCCTATGATATCACAATGGATAGTTATACTGTTTATTCTGATCTCTACAAGTGAATGTCTCTAAAAAATTTCCCACCAAAAAAGAAATAAAAGACTAAAAAAGACTAAAATATTTCAAAACTTAAATACTGTTTACATTAAATTGTGATTCTGTCTTAAATTAATTGTGATTCTGTATTAAACAGTAAGGAGAGTGTTTCACAATAATGGCTTTTTCTACTTTTGCTGCATTTTACTGGGTAAGAATGTGTTGTATTTGCAGTATTAAATGGGTATTCATTCCTTTCATGCTTATTGAACACTTCTAGACCTGAAAGTTTTGCTCTGGCAATTTGAGGAGAGTACCTCAGTAAGAAGAAAGTAATGCATACATGAAACTAAATTTCTTATTGAAAAATCATTTGGCCTTGACCTTTCTTCATTGTGACTATTATATTTTCACTCTTAATCTGGATTTCTACCAAAGTGTAAAGATTGTAAAGCTGGTAGATAGTCTCAAGAAATGGATTATCTCATCAGAAAGTCAGTGGGAGCTTTAGGCCACACTGATGTCTGTACATTGCTGTGTAGAATGGCAAAAGAAGCATCCTTGGACTCATGCTTTCTACAGCTTTGTAGAAGACAAGTAAATTCTTCAAGAGATGGATTTGCTCCTTTTATTAAGTCATCTTCAGCACTTTCACACTGAAGAGACATGAGTAAACGATTTCTAAATTAGTTTTCTATTAAAAAAATCAACCTGGATTACCAGGTATTAACCTTTCAAAAATGAAAAGTGGCATTAATTCCAGTGGGGGGAAAGAAAAACATACTCCTATATTTCCACTGTGTCCCCAAAATTGGATGCACGGATGGTAATATATTTTGTAACTCATGTTGATGGTGTTTTTAGGTAGATCATTTGGGAGATAATCATGATTAGAGGAGGCCATGGTACAATTTTTGACTTCATTAAGAAAACCGAGAGACCTGAGATACTGCGTTCTTTTTTTGGCCATTTGACACCTCTGCTACAGTAGACACAGAAAAGGGGACCTCAGCAGAACCTGCAGCTGCTAGCACCCTGTTCTTAGACTTCCCAGGCCCTGTCTCCCCCAAAAAATACAAGTAAGAGTAAATTTCTATTGTTTCTTTAAAAACTCTTAAATATTATAATTTCTATTAAAAGGGACTAAAGACCCATAGTGTTGTTTTCATTTTAAAAAGTGAAGAAGCAAAGTTTCTACAGGGCAGAGACTAGGTCAGGCAGGGGCAGGGCCTCTTAAAGGCTAAATCAGGACTCAGGACTCCAAGGCTGAACATAGGAAGGATGCTAATTTTCCATCTTTGTTTATTTTTATTCCATCTCTGTGAACATGCTCCTTACAAAGTAAGAAAAACACAGCCATGCTAAATGAGGTAGGAAGACCAGAAGGGAACTCTATGATTAGGTGCTTAAAAATAAAAAAAAAAAAAAGACTGAAATGTTATGTGCAGATTTCTTCTGAGAATGGAATATGTAATCAAAAGAGCATTAATATTTCAGTATTTTATAGCACATTTCCACAAATTCCTTGTCATTTCCAACAAAAGCCATATTTGCATCAAGTGTCCTCTTTTTTATGAGGAGATTAATTGTTGGAGTCAGTTTCTACTTATCACTATGAGAAAAAAAACTATATTTAATGATATGAAACACAAATTATTATTTTTAACATGAGTAATGTTAATTTAAATAATCCTAATTTATTTATTTAGACCTTTTATATTCTGTTACATGAAAGACCTGGGAACACAGTGTTGACACATGCCCTGACTTCACACCATCAGCCAGAGTGGATCTAGGAGTTGGCTTTGAAATGAAAAGCTGCCTTGTGACAACTCAATGCCAATGTTGTGGTTTTGAAAAATATAAAACCATTATTATTTCATTCTTCCCACCCACCCCTGTCTCCTCTACACTTTTGTATCTTCAGCTTCTTTTGGCCAAATTACAATACAGTAGACTTTGAAAGACACATACAGAAACAACTGAAAATGATGTAAACCTGCAGTGATTTATATATTTACATTTTTATATATAAATATTGTGTTTATATTATAGTTATATAAATATATATTTATATTATATATAAAATATTTATATTAATATTTTTAAAGCAAAGTGTGTCATACTTATCAGAAAAATGAATGTTCAGACATAGCTATATTTGCTTAATTTGGGGACAACTCTATCAGTGTTGTTTTGCATAGTCCCTTTTTGTTCAGGTGGAAGCTAAGAGCACTAACTAAAGCAAGCACTAAGGGAGAAAGGATTTCAGTGTCAGTGAAGTTAAGACACGTCAGCAGCTGTTCCTTCTGTGAACAGTGTCTCACATGAAAGAAAGGATGGATTGAATTCATATCTGAAACAAGACAAGATTTTCCATCTGACCTCATTATGTGTTTCTCTGGAGTGCATCCCTGGGCTTCTGCCTGAAATGTGTTGTGAGGAAACCAAATATAAAACAGCTCAGGGCTGCCATAACTGACGTGTCTTAATAAGATGGGGCATTTATTGTTTGCTCCATCCTCTCTTGACTCTAAGTCATTATGATGTTCTGGACCCCTTTTGTAAATCCAGCCCTAAGTGAAGACTGATACTAATGAAAGAGTTTGTGCTGCACGTCTGGAAGGGAAGATCCAGTGGCGTTACAGTGTATCACCGATTGTTATACAGATTTTCATAGGAAGAGTTTTAGAAATTCGATTGCTGGAAACATAAATAATTAAACATAAAAATGATCATGGCTGTAGGCAGATGCCTTTTCTGTAACAATGGTGATTGATTCAAGAATATATTGCTCTAAATGGATTTATAGCATTTTTAATTGTTCCTGATCACACTAGAAATTACTCAGAGGTTAGAACATGGAAAAATTTCTTCCTGACTTATCTTGTACTACATAGAGATTTTCTTTATTATGCCATATAATATAGGCATCATGTCCTTTAGTTTCATACACACAAATGTTTATGTGTATACATTTGTATTGTTATATTAATGAATACAGAAACATATCATTGTGTATAGGTAGACAGGCATTATTTTACTTTTCAAAATAGAATCAATGTACAGAAACTATTAAAGAGAAATGTATACTACAGAAACAAAGAGGAATGTATACTATCTTTGGGGTACTAATGCAAACTAAATTATCATAATACCACGATAAATCACTGGATGTAACCAGTTCAAAAAGGTATATGCATAGATGCCTTTATAAAGAGATTTAGATTTAGATACAGTCAAGTTATATTAACATGTATTATTTTGGTGAAATTAATATCAACATTCTATATTTACATTAAGTAAACTGATATATTTTAATATTTTATCAGATTATGTATCACATTTTAATCTATTTTCCTGTTACATAGTTCAAATGACAGAAAATGCCAATAGAAGTTAGCTAAAAAAGGTAGCTTTGACAAATTTTATAAAGTTATTATATTCAGTCTATCAGTATTTTAAGTATGGACTTTAAATTTTTTTGATGCATGCTGAAACATTTCAATTTGCCATTTTTGGAGAATTAGTCTTTTTGAATTAAAAGGCTATGTGATCTGTGACACTTTATTTTACAGAAAGAAAAACATTTTCTTTAAACAGGAAGCAGTTATCAAATGTGGCCTGCATCTCAAGTATTTTGCCAGTGCCACCGACTAGTTTAAGAGGCTCTCCTTACGCTTAGGAAGCCATTCATCACATTTAGAACCCATTGCCTGAGAGGGAAGAGATGAGTGGCAAATGAAACATGTCTGCAATAGTTTCCCTCCTAATAAAGGACTTACTCCCCCCCTCCACCTTAATATGATACATTTCAAAATTCTAAGACAGGTAAAGGAAAACATGTTTACATCACAATGCTGAAACTTGATAAATGCCATCTTTAGCAAGCAATGAAAGTCAACATTCAGAAGTCTTCTCTGGTTATCTTACTCATCCAGTATCATACAATTCTTCATTGTTGGCTTTCTTTCCAAACTTAGATAAGGCTGAGAATGATATCACAAACAAGATAAACCTAAATGTGGTTCTAAAGCACTGCTTCTCACCCCTCCTAATTCTACAACCCTTTAGTACAGTTCTTCATGTTTTGGTGACCCTCAAACATAAAATTTTTACTACTACTCCATAACTGTAATTTTACAACTGCTATAATGTAAATTATAATATAAATATCTGTGTTTTCGTATAGTCTTAAGCCATGCCTGTGAAAGGGTCATTTGACCCCCCCAAAAGGAGACGACACACAGGTTGAGAACTACTTTTCTAAAAGATTGTCTTAGTTAGCATTTCTATTACTATGAGGAGACCCTATGACCATGGCAACTCTTATAAAGGAAAAACATTTAATTGAGGTAGCTTACATTTTTGGAGGTTTACTCCATTCTGCAACATGGTAATGTGCAGGTAGACATGGTGCTGGAAAAGGAGTTGCCAGTCCTACATCTTGACCTGCAGGAAACAGGAAGTAAACTGAGATACTGGCCATGGCTTGATAAAGGAGACCTCAAAGCCCATCCCCACAGTTAACACATTTTCCCCCACAAGGTCACGCCTACTCTAAGAAAACCACACCTCCCAATAGTGCCACTCCCTATGAGTTTATGAGGACCAATTACATTCCAACTACCACAGATATTTAACAAGTACCCCTGATGACTGTCAAGGGCAGAACAACAGAAAGAAAACCTTTGACAACCAGGGAAACCGAAGGAAGCAGGATAGCGTGGACTGTGGTGACTCAGACTGCATCTCTAACACAAGGAACTTAAAAGGCTGGCCAGTAAAATGCTAATATGCTCTGGAGTTAAGTTTAAAGTAACTTTAGTTATTACTTTAAATTCTATTAGAATTTTTTTTAAACTATTAGGATAAATAACTGATTTAATCAAGAAAAAAAATGAAGCAAAGTTAGCATTCTATGAAATCAGCATTACAGAGCAAGTACGGTCAGAAGAGGGCAGAACACCAGTCCACAAGTAAGAGTCTGGAAACAGTATAAGCCGGTGTGTTACAAAATTCTCTGCAGAGGATAAGAACTTTCATTTTAAGTTTTAAATCTATATCTATATCTATATCTATATCTATATATATATATAGTGTGTGTGTGTGTGTGTGTGTGTGTGTGTGTGTGTGTGTGTGTGTGTAAGGCTCAGTCCTCTTCCTCCAACAGGTGGATAAACTTCACTATATAAGAGTCATGTAATATTTCATTTCACAAAAAGAAACCACATTTTAGAACAAACAAGAAAAATGGTAATTTTAGATTAAGTATATATTGTAGAAATAAGTTCTGTATCACAAAGAGATCACCACTCTAAATGAAGCCTATGGACAAGACAGACTTAACTCTTCATCAAGAGGGTATGTTGGAAAAGAAGAACACACCAAGACAGGAAGTGTATTTGTTTTTTTTTTTGTTTGTTTGTTTGTTTTTTTCTAACTCAGAAAGTGATCCTGTCTTTTCCCCATTGGCAGAGGTCCAAACTCCCAGTCTTCTTCATTTGGCTAGTCTCAAAAGAATTGGTGCACACGAAATGAAGGAAGAAGTTCTTTAGAGCTACCTGAATTTGTTCCTGGGACCTGTGAAAGCTACAGTTGTTGCTGGAGATTTGTTCATTCTGTCCCCCGAAACTGTCAATAAACTGAACCTTGATTCAGAGGACAGAGTTCACACTCAGCTGACCAGAATAAACCACAGAGTTGTTTTTGTTTTTTGTTTTTTTTTTTTTTTTTGCCCGACTCAGATGGGAGAGAAGGGCACAAGGAGGAAGGAGGAGGGGCTTAGGAGTTTCACAAGCTCTTTTGGATCTTAGAAAAGCAGAGAGGAGGGTCAGCTGGGCTTTTCTTCATAGCTTTTTGGAACTACCAGGTTCATACCCTACTATCTGACTCCTGAGTTTTTATTAATAAGAATAATTTAGGTAATAGTTACATATAGTCCCATCCATTGCAAATCCTTCAGCATCTTTGGATCTTATACCCAGCAGAGCCATGAGCATGCCACCTCCAGCCAACGGCCCCAGAATATGCTTTTCTTGTCCCCTTATATAACCAGTCATTTGAAAAATGCGTGTGGACCAACTAGAGATGTTCTTATGACGTTATACTTGAGCAGAATTCATGTAAAGGGAAGTCTCAGGTAGTAACAGATTATCAATTACATCTTCATAAATTAGAAAAGGGGATGTTTTGGAGTATGCAAATCCATGCTTTTATGTTTCCTGGGTATACACAGCCCCAGTGGTATCTAAAAACTGAGTATCATGTTTTATGGTTCATAGCATTTGAGAGCTGAAAGCGAAAGAACATGAATTTCCAGCTACATCATGTGACCCTTTCTCCAACACAAATAAACAAAACAGATGTCGATGAACTGTGTGTTTATTCCTGTCATATAGCCATATAATTATTTTAAAATATTTTGCATTCAATTTGATTTTCTACAACTCTAAGCTGAGATTTCCTGAGTTCAAAGCATTTTTCCTCTATTTCTGGCAATCTCTCACATGATTGCACTTCTGGTTGCTCCTTACTGTTCTCCAGGTCAGCTGAGATGATAATGGCATGTGCTTTGATTTCTTCACAGCCTGGTAATGTAGATAGTAGTTTTTCAAATTAATTTTGGGCTTCTTCATTCTAATATATTCTCAAAGCTTCTACCTATTTATATATAAGGCTTGCTATTTTTTAAAAGTTTTGTTCTGAAAATAATTTGTAAAATTTATGTTTGTATCTAAAAATTAATTTTCCTAATTTGTGAACTTAGCTTACCATTTTCCAACCTTGTGATTTCAGTAAAGTCCTTTATTTTATTGTTTTGTTATTCATAACTATAAAATTGTTATAATCATAATACTTTCTATGTTACATGGAGGTTGAGTGGATTGAGATAATAGATGAGGAATGTCTAGAATTAGACCTGCCATACCATGTTATCAAAATGTCTACAACTGCTGTCATATATTTCAGTCATTCTTTAGGCAAACATCTCTGAACTCATCTTTGTCCATACAGACAGCCCTTATCTACGTGTGATTCTCAATCCAGTTTTATTGTTATCATTCATTTTTTTTTTTTACTGACAACAGATTTTTTTTCCTTACCATATATTCTGATTATAGTAGCTCCTCCCCCAACTCATCCCATGTCCTCTCACCACCCCCGCCACACACACATAAATCCACATCCTTTCTTTCTATCCCTCATTAGGAAACAAACAGCTATCTAAAAAAAATAATAATAAAATATTAACATTGCTGACACTTGGTCCTGGACAAGACTTTATTGTAGGGGGCTATTTTCTCCATTGACATAAGTAAATAGGCTCTTTCTTTCTAATATACACACTAATACCAATAGTAATCTCTACTTGCTACAGTAAAAAATATCTGCCTATGTTCCTGGAGGAAAAAAAATGCCCTTAATTGAAAACCACATTTGGATTTTCTTTTTGTCTGTGATGGCCTCCGTAGGCTCACATATTTGAATGTTTGTCCTTTAGTTTGTAGAACTGTCTGAAGAGATTGGAGGCTTAGCTTTGTTGGAAGAGGTGAGACACTGGGGGTGGACTTGAGGTTTCAAAAGCCTGCCCCATTCCTAACCTCACTTTTCTCCCAGTAGCTCGTGGATAATATGTGTGCTCTTAGCTGCTGCTCTAGTGCCGTGCTGCCTGCCTGCTGCCATGCTGCCTCCCTCCAGGATGGTCATGGATTCACCCTTTGACACTGTAAACAAGCCCTCCTGTAGTATGAATCTTAAAAGTTCTTATTAATAAAAACAAACGAGCCAGATATTGGGGTGAACACTGGAAGATCAGAGAGCCAGAACAAGCCACAGCTATCTCACCTTGCCGGATCCTCAGCTGGTCTTGCTTCCTCAGACTGGAAGCCTCTATGTCCTCATATCCAAATGACTCTCAGCTGAACTCCTGCTAGAAGCCTGAATGCTTAACCAGCCCAAATGCTTCTCCAGGCCAAATGCTTACCCAGGGCAAACGCCTCTCCAGGGCAAATGCCTCTCCAGGGCAAATGCCTCTAGTTTCTGGTCCTCACGCCTTATATACCTTTCTGCTTTCTACCACCACTCCCTGGGATTGAAGGCTTGCTTTCTGGGATTAAAGGCGTTGGTCACCATGCTTGGGTGTATCCTTGAACACATGGATTTCTGCCTCTGGAATGCTAGGATTAAAGGCGTGTGCTACCACTGCCTAACCTTTAATATTGTGGCTGTCCTGTTCTCTGACCCCAGATAAGTTTATTAGTGTACACAATATTTTGGGCAATACAATACCACCACACCCTCCGATTAAATGCTTCCATTTATGGGGCCTTTATAAGTTGTTTTGATTATGGCATCTCTTCACAGCAATACAAACGTAACTAAGAAATCTTTATATGGTTGTATCTTTAGTATCTCAACCTATGTACAAAGAAAAATGTATGCTATTTCCCCCCAGGTAAGTTTTACATATCACTTTACCTACTTTCCTAAGTAGCCATAAAGATAAACACATGGCAACCTTGTCATTAATTTCTTGTATTTAAAGTGAATCTAGCAAGTCATTTTGATCATGAAATCCCAAAGTTACTACCATTTACCTTTTATATATTCTGACATTGCTGACATCAGTGCTTCCAGGTTACAATGATGTTGCTGACATTCACTCAATGATAGACACACACTGAATGAAATGAAGATCTAATTCATCATGGCCTTTGTCTTCTCACAGGTGATGGATAATCAACAAAGGAACAGATTAATAATTCGGGTACATTTGAGGAATGATGACTTCATGAAGTCTATAACGAAGAAAAAAGGGAAAGAGGATGGAAGAAAGATAGTTTCTTAGGATCCGAGCACAGAAGCATTGAAGAGGACACTCTAGCTCCTGTCTGTGAAGAGCTCAGTTATTCAGATGTCCAGGGATCAAACCATAAGAGACTGAAGTCTCAGGGCTGCAATCCGCTGAGCACTTGGGAGAGGGAGCTTTGTGGTCAGTTATTCAGTGCATGTGGGAGGGGTGGGGCTCACTTTGCCCAAGGCAGATTTAAGGGGAAAGGAAAGAATAGTATCTAAAATCAATACAGAAATAAAATATCCTTGATATTCTCAGAAAGGAAAAGAGAGCGAGATGAACCAAAGTGGTAAAATTTTAATCTGGCACTAAATTTCTTTGATTTTTCACATTTCAATATCTTTATTTTAGTTGACTTTAAAATTTACTTATTTATTGTGTTGAGATTCTGTATAAAATGTGAATTTTAATCAAGTATATTCATATATAAAACTCACTTCTTATAAGTTACACTTAAGTTTTAGATTAGAAGCAAACCAACGCTCATGTTAACTTTATGAAATTCAGGCAATTCTGTAAGGAAATGTACATCTAAAGATATTTCAAAAGCGTTTGAAAGACATATTTTCATATACTATGACAGCACTAGAATTCTCCATGAAAAACTGGGGAATTTTAGTCTAATGCTATGAAAATTAGCTTAAAAAATGCAAACTATGAGACCAGAGAGAGGAGTTCAATGTAACAGTTTACACATGGCACTTACGCTGTTAGTGATTTAATATGAAACATACGTTTTAAAATTAACAGAGTCCAAAAACAAAATAGCCCTGAAAGTTACTAATGCCTAAAACAGCAAATAAAGTTGAGTATCTTAGTATTTGACCTCCAAAAAACGAGTTTTTGCCCTCTTTCTTCAAATACTCCATCCTTCAGGTTTAAGAGTTCATATCCAGTGCTAAACCTCCCTACAGGCAGAAATGCACTTTGCCCTGAAAATAACTTCAAATGATTTTTTGAAAGCCACTTTTGTTTGTTTGTTTTGCAGTTGTTATTTTGTTACTTTTGATCTTTATTCTTGAAATCAAGTCTAGAGGAGTGTGGGCTCAATTTCTGTGGATGCAGGGTGAATTAAGGACAGAAAGGCAGAGTTGATTGAGAGAGCTCCTACTTCTGTATACGTTAGTCAAGCCCTTAACAGTATTCTAACCGGAGGTCTTTATTTACTAATGCCCTTATTAGCTGTCTTGCTGCAGAGACAGGTACCTTTTTGGCTTCTATTAGTCCCCACTAGATTAAATTACTTTCATCAGAGTTCTATTACACCTTCAGTGGAGGATAGAGCTGGGTAGCAGACAACATTGGTAGGGAGTGAATGGTTATCAAGAGGAAGTTTATGTTCTGTGTTAAGAATTAATTTAGCCGAGCTGGTGCAGTGAGAGTGGTAAACACAATCCCCTTACTGCTGTTTGTCAGGGTGTGTTATATCACCCTGGATTGCTTTGTCAATAATCTGCCTGGCCTGCAAGCTAAAAATCTAAGATTGCGAGAATGACTGACAGGCTGGAGATAGCTGATAATTCTAAGGAATTGGAGGTGTAAAGTCTTTAAGGACCATGTCTACAGTATAAATGCCAGGGTATCTCCACATCACTCTGTACTTACAAAGGCAACAGCATTGTTAATGGCAGGCTGTCTGTCCATCAACTCTGCTACCAGAGGATTTATCCCTCTTTCACTCCTTATCTTTCTTTGCTGTGTTTATTTTGAAACCAGCTGCAGAATAAATTGCCTCTTGTCTTCACCTCCTACACTGAGTACAATGATATGTTCTGTAAGCTTAAAATCAGGGTGTTTTTCCAGCACTTCTTTTTCAGAACACTGACTTCTAATTTTGTTTGTTTATGAATATGTATTGTTTTCTGTTCTGCTCTGGGGGCTTTCAGTAAAACACTAAAACTGTCTCTTCTTAACTCAGTGAAAGCTCAGGGTCCAGCTGAAAGTGTTTGTGATACTGCATAAAGAAATAAACAGTATGGGGATGGTTACGTTCTTAATGTTTTGAGTGATTAATTATACTTGTTTCATTTAAAACACATATCTAAAGTTAATACACAGTCATGTAATTACAGAATAAACGTGTTCTTATTTAAAAATTGGAAATTTAGTAAAGTTTTGCATTCCTGACTTTTATGAACATCTGCTTTTTCTAATTTAAGATGCACAAAAACAAAATGTCCATAGCTGGGCAGATTAAGATCAACATAGTAGTTGGCATTTTCCTTTGGCCACCAACCAGCTTCCAAATAAAGACATTATGATTGCTCAGCCTTAGCTTAGGCTTGTCTCATTAGCTCTTTTAACTTAACTTACCTTGTTTCTATTCATCTATGTTTTGCCACAGGACCTTTTACCTTTCTCTCATTCTGTATGTCCTACTTTTCTGCTTCCTCCATGTTGGTCTGTCTGACTGCTGGAGTCTCCCTGTCATCTCCTTTTCTTTCTTCTCCAAGACTCAATTCCTCCTCCTACTTACTGTCCCTGCCCAGAAGTCCTGCCTAGATCTCCTCCCTCACAATTGGCTGTTCAGCTTTTTACTAAACCAATAAGATGCCTTAAGCAAATAGGGTAAAACAGCAACACAAGTTTACATAATTAAACAAATGCAACATGTCTTTGCATAGTTAAACAAACATTCCACAACACAATATTAGAGCTTATGAAAATATTCAAGTTTATGCTTATTTTTTCTTTTTTTTGGGGGGAGGGGGGTTGAGACAGAGTTTTTCCATGAAGTTTGGCCCCTGTCCTGAATCTCATTCTGTAGACCAGGCTGGCCTCGAACTAACAGAGATCCGCCTGTCTCTGCTTCCCGAGTGCTGGGAATAAAAGAATGCCCAGAGACCCCAAATCTTATAGACTGATGGATATGAATTTTGAGATAACTACTGAAAAGAACTGGCTGAATTTATCAGCAATGCTGACCATTTTTCTGAAACAACAATATCTTTCCTAAAGATGTACAGGTATAGCTAACTAAAATTAAGACTAAGAAATATATGTTTTTAAAATTCATAATATATATGTTAAATATTGATAGTCAAATGCATTAGCTTCACTTTTTATATAAAATGAAAAAAGGTCTTGATCAGCACATGATTAGGTGTATGACTTACGTTATTGATCAAATGTAATCTAATGATGAATGTGAAGTAACTAAATTAAACCTATGTATGTGACACATCACTAAATATCTTCTATGTAGTATTGAAACAAAGGTGAACATTTACATTTAGGTGTGTTTTATCTCCCAGTGTCTCATGCTTGATCCCCATTGTGTTGATCCTCAGAGGTGGCAGAACCTTTAAGAACTGTGGCTATTAAAAGGCCCTTTGGCTCTTGGGTGCATTCCTTTGGGAGACATTAAAGTAATATTTCTAGAATCCAGAGTTATCTCTCACAAGAATTGTTATAAAAAGAACAACTTGTTCACACTTCACACTTGTTCTGACATCCTGTCTCACAGGTGGTGGCTCCCTCTTACATATACATATGCTTTCTTGATGATGCTATCTGCCAAGAGTTCCTCAGAGCTGAGAAATTTTGGAGACAAAGGCTTCAGCCTCCAAAACAGTGTGCTAAAGAAAGTTTTCCTTCTAAGTGACCCAGACACAGGTACATCAATATATAAAAAAGAAATCTCCAATGATTTATGACCTTCATAATTGTAACCATTCAAATGTCAAAAAGGTAATTTTTCTTTTTGCATATGTAGGTCTATCTTTTTTTCTTTATGTTATGTTACATGCCAACCAGTTTTCCCTTCCTCCTCTCCTCCCACCCACCCAATCCACTCCTTCTCCCTCTCCTTTCAGATTAGGTAAGTTCTCCCTTGGGAATCCACAAAGCATGGTATATCAAGTTGTGGCAGGACCAAGCTCCTCTCCCTGCATCAAGGCTGAACAAGGCATCCCACCATAGGGAATAGGTTCCAAAGAGCCAACTCATGAAATCAAGGACAAATCCTGGTCCCACTGGTAGGGGCCCCTAGCAAAAGACCAAGCTACACAACTGTCACCTAGATGCAGAGGGCCTAGGTTGGTCTAATGTGCACGCCCTAGCTGACCAACCAGAATCCTTGAGCTCTCACAAGCTCAGGTCAGCTGTCTCTGTGGGTTTTCCTATCATGATCTAGAACCCCCTTGCTCATATAATCCCTCCACCCTCTCTTCAACTGGATTCCCAGAGCTCGGCCCAGTACTTGGCTGTGGATCTCTGCTTCTGCTTCCAGCAGGTACTGGGTGAAGGTTCTATGGTGTCAATTAAGATAGTCACCAATCTGATTACAGGGGAAGGCCAGTTCAGGCACCCTCTCCACTATTGCTAGGGGTCTTAGCGGGGGTCATCTTTGTGGTTTGCCGGGAGTTTTGCTGGCACCGGGTTTCTCCCTATCCGCATAATGGCCTCCTCTATCAAGAGACCTCTTTTATTATTCTCCTCTTCTGTCCCAACTCCAACTCAACCATCCTGACCCCTCATGCTCCTATCCCCCATCCCCTTCCCTCTACTCCCCTCCTCCCCCAGTTTACCCAGGACATCTCATCTATTTCCTCTTCCCAGGGACATCCATGTGTCCCTCTGAAGGTCTTCCTTATTACTTAGCTTCCCTGGAGCTGAGGATTGTAGTCTGGTTACCCTTTACTTTACATCTAATATCCACTTACAAGTGAGTACATACGGTGTTTGTCTTTCTGGGTCCAGGTTACCTCACTCAGGATGATTTTTTTTCTAGTTCCATCCGTTTGCCTGCAAATTTCACAATGTCATTGTTTTTTCCCCCCACTGAGTAATACTCCATTGTGTAGATAGACCACATTTTCTTTATCCATTTTTCGGTTGAGGGGTATCTAGGTTGTTATCAGGTGCTGGCTATTATGTATAATGCTATGAACATAGTTGAGCAAGTGTCCTTGTGGTATGGTTGAGAATCCTTTGGATTTATACCCAAAGGTATTGCTGGGTCTTGAGGTAGATAGATTCTCAATTTTCTTGGAAACTGCCATACTTATTTCCAAAGTGGCTGTACAAGTTTGCACTCCCACCAGCAGTGGAGGAGTGTTTCCCTTACTCCACATCCTGTCCATCATAGGCATTTTTGATCTTGGCCATTCTGACAGGTGTAATCATTTTGATTTGCATTTCCATGATAGTTAAGAATGTTGAACACTTCTTTAAGTATATCTCAGCCTTTTGAGATGCTTCTGTTGAGCATTCTCTGTTAAAATCTATACCCCATTTTTAATGAGATTATTTATTGTTTTGATGTCTAGTTTCTTGAGTTCTGAGTTCTTCATTTATTTTAAATATCAATCCTTGTCAGATGTGGGGTTGGTGAAGATCTTTTTCCATTCTGTAGGCTGCCATTTTGTCTTATTGATAGTGTCCTTTGCCTCACAGAAGCTTTTCAGTTTCAGGAGGTCCCATTTATTAATTGTCAACCTCAGTGTCTCTGCTCCTGGTGTTATATTCAGAAAGTAGTGTCCTGTGCCAATGTGTTCAAGGCTATTTCCCACTTTCTCTTCCATCAGGTTCCATCAGGTTCCATCAGGTTCAGTGTATCTGGATTTATGTTGAGGTCTTCGATCCACTTGGACTTGAGTTTTATGCAGGGCAAGAGATAGGGATCTATTTGCCGTCTTCCATGTTCTACATGCCTCTATCCAGTTATGCCAGCACCATTTGTTGAAAATACTTTCTTTTTTTCCACTGTATATTTATGGCTTCTTTGTCAAAGTTATGTGGATTTATGTCAGGGAATTCGATTCAATTCCATTGATCCATGTGTCTGTTTTCATGCCAATACCAAGCTGTTTTTGTTACTATAGCTCTATAGTAGAGTTTGAAGTCAGGGATGATGATACCTCTAGAAGTTCCTTTATTGTACAGGATTGTTTTAGCTATCCTGGGTTTTTGTTTTTCCGATATGAAGTTGAGTATTATTCTTTCAAGGTCTGTGAAGACTTGTGTTGGGATTTTGATGGGGATTGCATTGAATCTGTAGATTGCTTTTGGTAAGATTGCCATTTTTACTATGTTAATCCTACTGATCTATAAGCATGGGAGGTCTTTCCATTTTCTGATCTCTTCCCCAATTTCTTTCTTCAAATACTTAAAATTCCTATCATATAGATCTTTCACTGTTTAGATAGAGATACCCCAAGATATTTTATATTATTTGTGGCTATGGTAAAAGGGTGTAGTGTAGCTGAAGTTTTCTCTAGTCCTGCCCAGCCCCACAGACCCCGCAACGGCTTATAAAAAATCACTCAGAAGCTTATATTAGTTAAACTGCTCAGCCATTAGCTCAGGCCTACCACTGGCTAGCTCTTACACTTAAACTCAGCCCATTTCTGTTAATCTATATGTCGCCACATGTTCCATGGCTTTACCTGTTGCCTTTATATGCTGCTCCCTGGGTGGCAGGCTGGTGTCTCCTGACTCAGCCTTTCTGTTCCCAGAATTCTCTTCTCTGCTTGTCCTGCCTATACTTCCTGCCTGGCTATTGGCCAATCAGCATTTTATTTATACATAGCGATCTCCACTGATTTCTTTCTCAGCCTATTTATCATTTGTATATAGAAGGGCTACTGAATTTTTTTTAGTTAATCTTGTATCCAGCCAGTTGCTGAAGGTGTTTATCAGCTGTAGGAGTTCCCTGGTAGAATGTTTGGGGTCAATCATGTCTACAATCATATCATCTGCAAATAGAGAAAGTTTGACTTCTTCCTTTCCAATTGGTATCCCCTTGATCTCCTTTTGTTTTCTTATTGCTCTAGATAGAACCTCAAAAAGTATATTGAATAGATATTTGGAGAGTGAATAGCCTTGTCTTGTCCCTGATTTTAATGGAATTGCTCACTGTTGGCTCACTGTATATTGCCTTATTCTGTTTAGGTATGTTCCTTGTATCCCCGTTCTCTCCAGAACCTTTATCATGAAGGGGTGTTGGATTTCATCAAAAGCTTTTTCAGCATGTAATGAGATGATCATGTTTTGTTTTTTTTCTCTCAGTTTGTTTATATGGTGGATTACATTGATGGATTTTTGTATGTTGAACCATGCCTGCATTTCTGGGATGAAGCCTACTTCATCATAGTGGATGATTTTTTTGATGTGTTCTTGGATTCAGTTTGCTACCCAGGAGGAGTAGACAGCAAGAAACAATCTTACTCAGAGCTGAAATCAATAAAATTGAAACAAAGTGAACAATACAAAGATTCAATGAAACAGAGTTGGTTCTTTGAGAAAATTAACAAAATAGATAAACCCTTATTCAAACTAACCAAAAGACAAAAAGAGAATGCTGTGGATATCCTTCTGTATAAATAAAACACTGATTGGCCAGTGGCCAGACAGGAAGTATAGGTGGGACAAGGAGAGAGAATTCTGGGAAGTGGAAGGCTGAGTCGGAGAGACACTGCCAGCCACCGCCATGACAAGCAGCATGTGAAGATGCCAATAAGCCCTGAGCCACATGGCAAGGTACAGATTTATAGAAATGGGTTAATTTAAGATATAAGAACAGTTAACAAGAAGCC
The DNA here is from genome assembly GCA_902168425.1 of Peromyscus attwateri. Classification (NCBI taxonomy): domain Eukaryota; kingdom Metazoa; phylum Chordata; class Mammalia; order Rodentia; family Cricetidae; genus Peromyscus; species Peromyscus attwateri. Next base: position 38,910 of record CABHPP010127831.1, read on the forward strand.
TGAGCCATTAGGCCAAACAGTTTAAATAATATAAGCGTCTGCGTGTTTATTTTATAAGTGGGCTGTCGGACTGCCGGGGCTTGGTGGGACCCAGAGAGAAAACTCTCCAGCTACAAGAGAATATCCAAATTAACAAAATCAAAAGTGGAAGGGGACACACAATAACAGACTCCAAGAAAATACAGAGAATCATTGGGTCATACTTCAAAAACCTGTACTCCAAAAAAATTGGAAAATCTAAAAGAAATGAACAAATTTCTTGTTTTGGTACCACATACCAAAATTAAATCATGAGTATATAAACAATTTAAACAGACCGATAATCTCTAAGGATATAGAAATAGTCATTAAAAGTCTCCCAACCATAAAAGCCCAGAGCCAGATGGTTTCAATGCAGAATTGTATCAGAATTTCAAAGAAGATCTAATACCAGTACTCCTCAAATTGTTCCACACAATAGAAACAGAAGGAATATTGCCAAATTATTTTTATGTGGCCACAGTTACCCTGATACCCAAACAAAACAAGATGCAAACAAGAAAGAAAATTACAGACCAATCTCCCTCAAGTCTATCTTTTGTAGTATAATTTGCCAAATTTTATTTTCCTTATTCCCGATTTCTCCACAAATAATGCAGTATAATGTGGCTACAGACTGAATACTATGAGACAATTTCTTTACCTTAGCTTTCAACAAATTGTAGAATTTCTTGAATATCTGCCATAATACTGGGTATTCTAATAGCAGTAATTTCAATCCATTGGCTCATAATTATGGTTTAAATTCTAATAAATGAAAAATAAAAGACAGCTCAACGGGAGGCATTTGCTATTGAAACATGGAGACATAAATTTAATCCCTAGGATCCATGCAAGGGTAAGAAAAAATAATCAGCTACACCAATTGGTCCTCTGGCTTCCCCAATTGCACTGTGGTACTACCCCCTCCAACATAACATAATAAATAATATAATATATAATTATACATAACATAACATAACATAACATAATCAATAACTGAAAAAAATTCTTAGCACTGACATTCGTATGAAATCTGGTTGGTAATAACAAATGTTAAAGTTTGAACAGATGTGGAAGGACATTTTAGGTGAGACTTGCAATGTATACATGCAGGGAAATACACAACTAAGGAACTTTGATTAGACCAGTTTAACAAAAAAGAACTTTATTAAAGGAAAATGAAAGGAAAAGGATAGTTAAGGAGAGGCTAGGTCTTAGGGTGCATACCTTTATCCAAAGCTTCTAAAACATTTTAGCCTGAACACAACCTGAACAAAATGTTTCTGGGAGTTTCACAAGACAAGTTGGCTGAGGAAGACATGAACAGAAGTAGATACTTTAAAGTATCTACTGCCTTAGAAGCCTGGCTGCTGTTTGTGTAAGTTGAATGAGATAAGAGAGAAAATTTTAGACAATATATGTAAATGTAAAGGTGTAGCTATGTTAAGCTAAATAGCATGTAACATGCACCCCTGAGTCTTCTGTAAAGTATTTCATCATGTATGTGTCTTAGTTACCTATCTCCTGACAATACAAATACCATGACCAAAAGCAACTTAGGTAAGGAAATGATTTATTTCAACTTGCACTTCCAGGGCATAACCTACCATTGAGGGAAACCAAAACAAGGTCACAAGGATGAAGGAAACACTAAGAAAGGCTACTTACTGGCTTGCACACTGACTTCTGTGCAACTGAATTTCTTACAGGATTCAGACCCATTTGTCTAGAAACAGTGCTTCCACAGTGGGCTAGGAGTTCACTTTGCCACAGCTCAATCTTATCTGGGCAATCAATTACTCAGGCAAGTTTCCTCTTCCCAGGTGACTCTGGGTTATGATAAGTTGACAATTAATACAATGTGAGAAATATTAGAGGATTTATAGGCATATTTTGTTGACATTTTGTCCCCAAGTCATCTTTAAGATTCATAGGTCACAAACATTTACAGCAAATAAGCATTTCATAATAATAACATAAAGCTAGACCCACTTTGATATTTACGGACTCTAATTTGGAAATGTACAAACAAATATAGCCAAATTAGACATAACAAAAATAACATTTTGGTGATTTCAAAAAAGTTTTTCTCTTTTTGCCCACTTTCTTCCTTTACACATGAGTGACAAGTAGCTCAGTGGTTAATAGCACTGGCTGCTTTTGCATAGGACCAAGGTTCAATTCCAAGCACCCATACGATGCCTTCCAACTGCCTGTAACTTAAGTTCCAGAAGACCCGAGGCCCTCTTTTGGAAGGTATAGGACACTGTGTGCACATTTGCATATTCATACTTGTAAGCAAATAATCATACATGTATAAGTAATAAATGTATCTTTTAAAGGAATAGGATTTATCTATAGGATTGTATTATCTAATTACTATTATATAGCTATCAAAGTCATTTTTCTTTTTGAGACGTAATCTCATTGTAGATCTCAGATGGTCACTCATGCCTCTGTGTATCCAAAGCTGGCCCTGAACTTTCAATCCTTGTGCTTCATCCTACCAGATGCTAAGATTCCATGTGTATGTGCCCAAACCACTCTCTCTGGGCATTTGACAAGGTGTTTGTGATTTGGCTTCTAGATGCCAGTTGCTACTCTGCCTCCTGTTTAACTAATGGAAAGTATTGTCCATCTTCTTTCAGCTCTCAGGATCTGCTTAATCACTGTCTTTTCTACCCCATGAAAAAAATATTTCTTTCCAAGACTTTACTCCTGCCTGTTTCCAAATCCAATAATGTAATGTTTACTCTTTGGAGAAAGTGAATCCCAGATCACACATGTTTCTCTATCACTTGTTTATTGCTGAGTATCGGAACCCCTGAAACCTTAATGAATCAAAGCAACGAGAGCTCAGTTTTCTCACAATTATGCTTGTTCAATTCTACTGGATGTTTCTGACCTCACAGTTGCTTCCCAGTGGTTGATCAGATGGGGACTAGACTCAGATACAATGATTGTACTCCGTTGTCTCTGAGGCTTCTTCATTCTTATGGAAGCTAAGAAGACTTTTCCACTTCTTATAGCAAAAACATTTAATAAGAAAACCACCAGTTGCTGAATACCTATATGTCTTTTTCTTCTGACATGCTGTAGATACATTGTTCAAGTCACAGCCAATGCAAAAGTCATTGTGAAGTACCAAAAAGGAAGGTGATGTGATTCACTGTGGAGTGTTATAATTAAATAACACACCAATCTTTTGTGTGGATTAGATGAAAGAATGCACAGAAATTCTACCATGTGGCTGATTTATATAGCTATTTAGCAAATATTAACTTCTTTTAAATCTAATAGTGGCAATCCATGATTACACAGTTCACTCTCAATCTTATTTAGGAAATATTTTATTTATAAGCTTGCTTTTATCAAGCTCCCACTTTGACTAAAGATTTGGTACCGAGATGCAGATCAGAAAGCAAATACAGTTTCATCACAATACTGATCTAATGACAGATATTTTACTCAAAATTTTTCTAGGCTATAGATAAAAGAATTTATGATACATGCCATATTACAGAAACTTAAATTTCCTGTTAGAATTTCCTATTCTGATTTGTATTTCTTTCTATCTTGTCATCCTATTTATCTTCAAAGAAGCCTTCAGAATCTATTCTCATTGGTAGACAATCCAGTTCTCATCCTCACCAATATCACTTACTCATGAAACCAAGTCTGATGAGAGCCTTGATGAATGAAATTGCCTTCATTTCTCAGATGCACTTTTGACCTGTTCAAACAACCTGCTCAGGGAATCTAGTTGAAAACCATAAGTTTTAACCCAAGGTTTGAAAAATATACTTAAAGAATTAAATATTAAAAATTCAACTGATCAATAGTATTCTGTTAGTGTAAAATACAAAATGATAATTTCATCAAAGTTAGGCTTCTGTGTTTGACCCTTCCATAAGCTGAGTAACAAGAGTAGCAAAAACACATCTGTATTGTGATTCAGAAACACAATGCAGGAAGTACCTATGCATGTTAGCAGCAGGAATCACTGCTCAGACAAAATAAACCTAGCAACATGTGTCAGTCAGATAATAAGGTACTTTCCTGAAACCTGCTTGTCTGAAGGTTTTCCTTTATGATACCTTTTCCCACTCTCTAGAACTTGAAGTGATTACCTCTCCTGTCCACTAACTGTGGGCCTTCCTGATGCTGCTGTCATAGAATCTGGCTCATAGTTTCTCCTCTCACATCTGCTATCATCAGCACAGCCATTTGTCTTGACATTCAGTGAACATACCCGGGTGAAGTACTCCTTGTGGAACTGCAGTTTGTCTTTTGGATTGTCTAAAAGATCAAATTTTAAATCATCCTTTGATACTGAACATGGGTCTTTTCTTCTATTAGCAAGCTTTAGAATGTACCTTTTCATTTTAGGTGAAGAACACATCACTGCAATGATAGTAAGAATGATTTAAGACTGTGTAGGTATTTTGAAACTTCATTTTTTATATCAGGTGGATATAAAGGACAATACTATTCAAGAAATTTTATAAAAGTAGTTGCTGTGTGTTCTAAATGAAAAAGATGTATGGATCATTGAACCAAATACTCTGTCATTCAAGTGCCTCCATTATTTTCCTTAAGAAAAATAGGGGTTGTATGATGTCTATAATCAAGCCCTAGCATGTATGCTGCCAAAAAATTATTTTAAAAAATTTAAAAACAAAGTTTTTAGTTTTCGTAAAATTACTTGATACCTTCTGGATAAAGTAGTAACCATAAGTTTGAGTAAATCAAGTTTTGTGATGAAAAGGCATTATATAAACTATAGAGGCAAAGACTTTGGAGTTTTAAATAGTATCAAAGATTATAAGAGTTTTCAAGGTTAGATTAGGTGCATTTTTTTTAATCATGATATGGTTATGAGTCTGTGGGTGACAGAGAGTAGAATGTGTTGGCTTGAGTGAGATCTCCTCCATAGTCTCAGCCATTTGAACACTTGGTCCCCAGTGGATGGTGCTCTTTGCAAAGTTTAGAAGGCATGGCTTTGTGGAAGGAGTATGTCAACAGGAGTAAGCTTTGAAAGTTTAAAGGCTTGTGACTGAATGAAAATGAGGACATAACTCCTCCAGGGTATGGCTGAGGAGAAGGGATTTGTTGTAGGTGTGAGGAAAAGAACAGCTGTAGGCATCTGAAAGAGTCCAGATTGCACTGAGTCATGAAAGGAGGGGTGAGAGTAAGAGAGAGAGGGGAAATCAAGAGAAGAGAGGTCAAGTGGACCAGGGGAGCAGCTGCAGACCAAAAGGCCACGAGCGAACCGAGGGGCTAAAAGAGTGCATGGCCCAAATGACTGATTTATATAGGAAAGAGAAGCTGGGTGAAGGGAAGCCCAGCCCCTAAACTAAGGAGGTTTAGGGTAGGGGGTGGAGTGAGAAATGCTGAGAGAAGCCACAGGTAGTAAATGAAACTTGTCCCAAGTTTCTTTGGGACCTGACATTCCAGCCTTTTGTTGATGGCAAGAGGGCTACATAATCTTTTCTGTAACAACTGAACTAAAATAAGGATTGACACCTAGGCCCAGGAAAGCAGAAATGATGGTCAAAGGCTGGGAAGAGAGAATGGAGGCTGGGAGAACATTTGTTTCACTCATTGCCCAAGTTCTGTGGACTACCTGGGCCTAGGGGAATGCAGGCCAGTTTGGCTCAGTCTAGGATGCAGGTCACAAATGTCATCAGAAGCACCTAGGGCTAACAAGTTTGGAGCAGTTTTCAGTCTTCAATTGACTGGAAATCTTCTGGGACAGATATAGACTAGGGACAGAAGGTAAAGTTAACGAGTTTAGGGGAAATTTTTTTTTTTCGAGACAGGGTTTCTCTGTGTAGCTTTGTGCCTTTCCTGGATCTTACTCTGTAGCCCAGGCTGGCCTCGAACTCACAGAGATCCACCTGCCTCTGCCTCCCGAGTGTTGGGATTAAAGGTGTGCACCACCACCGCCCGGCTAGGGGAATTTTTTTTTGTTAGAATTATGCTCTTTATTTTATTTTTCTATAATTTATTTTATTTTATTTTACAATATAATTCAACTTTACATATCAGCCATGGATTCCCCCGTTCTCCCCCCTCCCGCCCCACCCCCTCCCCCCAGCCCACCCCCCATTTCCATCTCCTCCAGGGCAAAGACTCCCCCGAGGATTGAGATCAACCTGGTGGACTCAGTCCAGGCAGGTCTAGTCCCCTCCTCCCAGGCTGAGCCAAAAGTCTCTGCTAAGCCCCAGGTTTCAGATTCAGATTCACAGCCAATTCATGCACTGACAACATCCCTAATCATCAGGGAAATGCAAATCAAAACAACTCTGAGATACCACCTTACGCCAGTCAGAATGACTAAGATCAAAAACACTGAGGACACCTTGTTCTGGAGAGGATGTGGAGCTAGGGGAACTCTCCTGCACTGCTGGTGGGAATGCAAGCTTGTACAGCCACTTTGGAAATCAATATGGTGCTTTCTTAGAAAATTGGGAATCAATCTCCCCCAAGATCCAGCTATACCACTCTTGGGCATATACCCAAGGAATGCTCAATCATACCACAAGGGCACTTGCTCAGCTATGTTCATATCAGCATTAATTGTAATAGCAAGAACCTGGAAACAACCTAGATGCCCTTCAACTGAAGAATGGATAAATAAACTGTGGTACATATACACAATGGAAGACTACTCAGCAGAGAAAAACAATGACATCATGAGGTTTGCAGGCAAATGGATGGATCTAGAAAAAATCCTCCTGAGTGAGGTAACCCAGACTCAGAAAGACAAACATGGTATGTACCCACTCATAGGAGAATACTAGTTGTGGAACAAGGCTGACTGGATGGCTACTCACAACACCAGGGAGGCTACCTGGAAAACAGGACCCTAAGAAAGACACTGGGATCGCCCAGTGACGGAGAAATGGATGAGATCTACATGAACAGTCTGGACGTGAGTGGGGGTAATGAGGGTCGAGGGTCGAGGGTCGAGGGAAAGAGAACTTGGGGGAGCGGGAGATCCCAACTGGATCAAGAACAGAGGGGGAACACAAGGAATGTTCATGGTAAATGAAGACCACATGAGAATAGGAAGAAGCAAAGTGCTAGAGAGGCCCACAGAAATCCACAAAGATGCCCCCACAATAGACTGCTGGCAATAGTCGAGAAATAGCCTGAACTGACCCACTCTGGTGATAGGATGGCCAAACACCCTAATTGTCGTGCTAGAAACCCTATCCAATGACTGAGGGAACTGGATGCAGATATCCAAGGTCAGGCCCCCGGTGGAGCTCCGGGAGTCCAATTGGTGAGAAGGAGGAGGGTTTGTGTGAGCAAGAGTTGTTGGGACCAGGGATGGATGGGATACAGGGACGAGTGGCCAAACGAATGGAAACACATGAACTGTGAACCAATGGCTGAGGGGCCCCCAACTGGATCAGGCCCTCTGAATGGGTGAGACAGTTGATTGGCTTGATCTGTTTGGGAGGCATCCAGGCAGTTGGACCGGGGAAATTTTTTTTTTATCCTGGGTGTACATTTGAAATTTCCAGGCCTATGGGTTCTGGTTGTTGGGAGAGGAGTGGGGTCCCCAAACCAAGGGAATGGTAAGCCCACTCTCAGGTGTAGGCAGTAATGGGGTGGGAAGCTTCAAGCTGTTGATTGACAGGAGTTCTTATTTGGAGTCCTTTTGGCCTGTGACAGATGGATCCAAGTCTCAGGACTTCCTGAAGCTTACATGAATATTTTACATTCATAAAACTACATAAGTTTTAGACATATTAGCACTGCTACTGTTTATAATCTGTACTGAATTCTACACTGTAGAAAAAGTATATAGACTCACACCTTTGAGCCACAGCAAAATCTTAGGAACCCAAAAATCATTCTGAGTTGAAAGTACCCAAAATATCAAAAGGGTTGGATACATAGATTGAATAGAGGTGTTTTTAGCATAATGAGTATATAGGTTCATACTCAGAAGACAACCAAAGGAAATTTTAAAAATTGAGCTTGTGATGATGATAATAGTATCAGTGCTTGACCAAGGCTAGATTAATAGTTTATCAGAACTCCACTGATAAATCTTAAAATTCTGAACTTTTGAAATCTTAATATAACAATAGCATAGAGAGGGAAAGAAGTCTGAAACATTTTTCATATACCCCAAAGCACTTCCTTAGTTCTTTATGACTTGAATTTACATACCTTAAAACATTTTACCTTAAATTACCTTCTTATACCCTCATAACTTACATAAACTTTAAACCTTTTCTTTCCATCCAATCATTTACCATGAGACACAGATGGTTGATTACTGAGAGCAGTCATTGCAAAGCAAGTTCTGTTAAATAAAGAAATAGTGAAAAGTTACATGAAACCTGTTATCTCTTCCAGTGTGAAGTCTGCCCGCAAGATAAACTGTGTCTGTGTCTACTTTTCTCAGCAGGAGGCACAGTAGCTTTAGAAAGGTGAGAACTGAGTTTTACATATGAAATGAACTGACCAGGCAGCAGCAGCCTTGGAGGAGGAGCTGTTTTGTTTGCTGCTGTTAACATAAAGCTACAATTAGCCATCAGCACTATCAGAAATCTGAGGATCGCTTATAGCAGGAAGTCTAATCCAAATGGCCTATGAATCAATTAAAGTGACAGAAACTCACCACTACCTGGACGGTTACACTAGGCTCCTGTGTGGTGGTATTGTGTTCCCCAAAATATTGTGCACCCTAATAAACTTATCTGGGGTCA
>CABHPP010127832.1:0-28817 GCA_902168425.1 Peromyscus attwateri
GCCATCAAAAGTAAAAGCGTATATTCCTTTAAAGATACATAGTCAGGAAAATATCCCAACTCATATATCTGATAAAGGGCTTGTATATATAATATATACAGAACCAGTACAGGGCTGAGGTGTGGCTCATGGCAGAATGTGTGCTTAGCGTGTGCATGACCCTGAGTTCAATACCTGCACATGGGGGAAGGGGAGTACAGCACACTTTAAACGAGTTAATTAAATGGTAGAAATGTGTAAAATGGGAATGATATCCTAGTAAAACTGGATTGTTGTTTGTTTTTTTCTCAAGATGTACTGGGCACTGGTAATCCAGGAAACTAATAGTTATACAGACAAGAGAGCCTCTGAGTTGTTGGTCTCTTGGTGGATATGAATCAAAAGCTCATCTTGACCACGCCCTCTCCCTCCTCTGCTGTGGTCAATCAAGCAAATATTTCTTCAATTGACCACATCTTTCCCTACAACTAAACCTACCTGCTCTGCTCTGCACCCCAGGAAGGGTTTCCTAAGCCCTCCAGTCCAGTCTCCTCACTGAATGGTGCCATTTTCTCATTTTTCAAAGACTTCCTACCTACCACAATGACAAGCCCTACCTCCCCAGGGACCTGAATGATGATGGCAGTCTAACTTCCTTCTGCCTGCTTCTCTCGCCCTCCTCCCTCCTCTCTCTTCCTCCAGCTAGGCTGCCCTTTTCAGTCTCCAGCTGTATGAACCTTTCTCAATGGCTGGCCCATACTCTCCTGGACATTTGACATGCTCCACCCTCTACTCCTGTCCCCTGCTTATTTTTTTAGTCTCAGCCGAAAAACTGCACCAGAAGAAAGTCAGCTTTAGTCCCTTACTCCGCAAAGGTAGTCAGGTAATTCCATGCCTAGTACCCGTAAGTCTCCTTCCAATGCATTCGTCCCTAGGTTGTTACCTGGGTAACCCCATGAAAACAGGTGTTATGTCCATCTTACTCATCCTTTTGTTTGCTTGTTTGAAGTTTTTGTTTAGTTGGCTTTGAAACTGGGTCTGCTATACGGACCAAGCAAACCTCAATGAGCCCCTGCCTCCTAGGTTCTGGGATCACACAGGTGAACCACCACGCCCAGCTCTTGTTTGTCCTTTTTTTCTAAACATAATTTTTTATTGAGTCTTTGGAAATTTCACATTATGCACCCCAATACCATTGATTCCCAAGTCCTTCCATGTCTGCATTCTACCCTTGTAGCCTCCCCACACAAGAAAAGAAAAATAATAATAATGATAATAATAATAATAATAATAATAATAATAATAATAAACCCACTTGGCTCCTCCATCTTTCTGCCTCTCCATCACATATCTGTTTGTCATAGTGGTATTGGGAGCTGAGGTGTGTCTACAGTACATCCTTTTGGCCAAACAGCTTTCCTTGCAAATGTTCATTGTAATGAGTTGTTGGTTGGTCAGGTTCAAGGCCTCTGGTTTCTGCTACACCATGGATACTGGGCCCTCAAGAATACTCCTCCCAGATATCCTGCTGTTACCCCAAGTCATGGAGATCCTGCAATTATGATTCCACAGGACCAGTCCCTTCATGCACTCCAGCAGTTCATAGATGGGGCAGATGTTGGGATGGGCCAATTCAAAACCCTGGATGTGGGCCTGGGTGGTAACTGAGTTGGTTAGCCTGGGCTTCCATGGGGATCCTCATGCCCTCAGGGGAGGGGTGGAGCCAGCTGTTCTGCACCCACCCCATTGGGACCAATTATGCCATTGCCCCCCACAACCACCACCAGGGCCAGCTCTCCTGTGCCCAGGCACATGCAGCCCCTCAGCAGCCCAGCATGTGGTGGCCAATGAGGGTCAGGGCCATCTCTTGGGACCTCAGGCCACCTGGGCCAGCTCTCCTGTGCCCAGGCACATGCAGCCCCTCAGCAGCCCAGTATGTGGCGGTCAATGAGGGGCAGGGCCATCTCTCTGGACCTCAGGCCACCTGGGCCAGCTCTCCCACCTGTAGGCCCAGTTCTCCGGCTGAAGTGGCCATCGAGGGGTGAGCCCAGCTCTCCCAGGGTCAGCGACAGGAAGCGACTGCTCAGCATGGTCCTCAGACATCAACATTGCTTTAGGTCCAGACCACAGGCATCCACATGGCCCTCAGTAACACTGGCCAGAGACATCAACACAGACCCCAGCTGCAGCAGGACTCAGGCCTGGCCCTCAGTGGCGGCACAGGCCACTCACATCAGCCTGTTCCTCACTGCTGCCCCATCTCCAGCTCCGCCTCTCTCCACAGCACGTGAACCTCTCCCCTTCTCTTTCTCTCCCATTTCTTCCCCACACATTGGCTCATAGTGGTGGTGCGCCACTCTGCCATGGGCAGGCCTCCAGCAGCTGTCTTCTGTCTGCCTCTTATTTGTCTTTTCACCCACAAAAATCTGACATTGTACATCACAGAGAAAGTACTGGATATTATTTTTCAAGTGAGTAAATAAATGAAGTAAATGCATGCCGGATAGGTAAGCAAGACACCTGGGAATTTCCACAGGCAGACGGATAAGAAATCTGTTTCTGCAGCTCTCCCAATGGGACAGCACTTCATTCATTCCCGGGCTCCCTAAGAGGGAAAGGATCTGGGAGCCTGGAGGAGGATAGAACCTTCCAGGTCATCTCGTCAGGTGCTTCACGTTCTCTTATATAAATGGAGGCTAAAGCCGAACGGCCTGGGAGCAGAATAAGGATTAGCAGAGACTTGGGAGTGTTGAGAGACGGCGTGTGCTCCACTCACCTGTGACTATATCACACTGAAGCCCAGCAGTGTGTACAGTTTGTGTGCCAATAAGGAAACTTTAATCAGAATCATCTTGTCCACATTCCCAGTTTCTTGAGCTGATCTCTGAAGTTAGTCTGGAACATCATATTTCTCCCATTTTGCTCCAAAACAACATTTGTGAGCTAAAACTCAGACTTCTGGGCACAGCATATGACAGCAGATAATAATGGTACTTGTCACCACCACCCACAGCAAATGACATGGCATTTCCCAGATAAATTCAGATTTTTGTTTTTTAATTTCATGCTATTCTGTGCAATGTTCCCTCTGCCTGGGATGACTCTCCCCCATGTTAAAATATTTAGTAGTACTACTAATAATAATGAAATGTCAGACAAACTACATTTGGCAGGGTAAATTTGAGCATAGGGCTCATGAATCAGGCAGCACTCGGCATCAGGAGAGCCCCACCCAGCATCAGTACTCACAGACAGAGAAAGAAAAAGGCACAGGAGCCCAGCTGGCTTTGCCTCAGCTAAGCACGATGTGGTGTGGTGGAGTGGGTTGACATCTGCAGCCAATTGGCATCTGGGACTGCCTGGAACTCTGCTGCTGTGGTAGACCATTTGTTTTGTTGTTGTTTGGTTGTTTTAACTTTTTATTTAATTTTTTTTCATTTTACATACTAGCCACAGTTGTCCCTCCCTCCCTTCCTCCTGCTCTCCCCTCACTTCCTCCTCACCCCACCCCATATCCCCTCCTCAGAGAGGGCAAGACTCCCATGAGGAGTCAACAGAGCCTGCTCAACATCCTTAGTCATCAGGGAATGCAAATCAAAATGACTCTGAAATACCATCCTATACCTGTCAGAATGGCTAAGATCACAAACACTGATCACAGCTTATGTTGGAGAGGATGTGGAGTAAGGGGAACACTCCTCCACTGCTGGTGGGAATGCAAACTTGTACAGCCACTCTGGAAATCAGTATGGCGGTTTCTCAGAAAATTGAGAATCAATCTACCTCAAGACCCAGCAAACAGACCACTTGTTAAAGAACATTCTCATCAGGTTCCAGTACATTTATCCACTGCTGGGTTGTAGTTCACTGTGTATGGTCTGGAGGTATGGAAACAGCTTAGACCAAACTTCTGCTGATTTCCCCCTACATTATCACTTCCTCAACTCCTCACAAACTTCTACTTATGTCTTGTGAGGGTCTCTGCATATGCCATAGCCAGCAGAGTGTTACACACCACAGCCAGCAGAGTGTCGATCTCTGTGGAGCAAAGAAGGAAATCTGGTTCAGCACAACTCAGTAGCCAGAGCTGGTTCAAACTTCTAGAGCCTGACACTGGACAGTTTATTTTAGACCTATTTAAACAGGTCTAAAATACAGTACAATTTTGGAAATAGTTTCCCGGTAACAATAAACTCAATCCCATGTGCACAACAAAACTTCTTTCACAAAGTAAATGTGACCTCTTCTATAATAATGGGCTCTATGGCTCAAGGGCCTAGAGGAGGATCTGGTGTGGTCTCACATTGGTCACCAATCCACAAAGTACACGTGACATCTCCCATAAGGATGGGTTCTTTTGGCTGAGAAACAACGCTCAAGATAAAGGTCTAGAGAGGAAGAGTCTGGGTTAAATACTACAGTCTGGGAGATTCAGGTATGAGCTGGCCCTACAGACAGCACAGATCACCAGGCTGTTAACTACATCCATTCCCAGCCTTCTGGGAGGAAAACAGATTGTACATCTCTTCTGTTAAGAAGATAACAAGAGGATGTGTTTAACATCCCTGGCTTTCCTAGTGCTTATCTCTGAGCATAGGACCTCATCCCTCTACACTGTCTCTGTGAGTTCAGATCCTCTTGAGTCTTCCTCAGCCCTAAGGAGAATGTCACTACTTCCTCAAGACAGTCACAGCATTTTTCTTAGCCTTTCCTAGCATCCCACTGCATAACATGCGCATGGTTAACTGAAACATTAACACACAAAGCAAAACTCACCCAGGGTAAAAATCCCCCTTGAAAAGCGCCTCAGTTGTTAAAATGCTTGCTATGGACTTAGCTCAGCTTTCAGCACCTGCATAAAATGCCAGGCAGAGTGGGGCATGTCTGTAATCCCAGTGCTAAAGAGGATTCCTGGGGACCCTGGTCAGCCCAGTCTAGCCAGTCAGTGAGCTCTGGGTTAAGTGGAAGATCCTGCCTCAAAAACATAAGGAAGGATGTTATGTACACACACCCACACACTTGTACCTTTCACAAACACACAAACTGCCTCAGCAGGGTGTAAAGTCGTGGTGTGTTCCATACACCATTCAATGACCATGTTTTCCTCCAGTTTTAGAGGGGATCACCTTTTATTCGGGTGCTAGATAAAAATAGCCAGTTCATATTCAGGATCGATGTCATGCAATCATATCTAGAATAGCATCCACTGCAGAAAGTCACATGAGAGGCACAGGAGAGCTGAGACAGACAAGTGAGCAGAACTTCAGGCCCCCATCTCATGTTCTCCTGGAGCTCTAGGGTAGAAAGGTTGGCAAAATCATCCTCACCAACTAAATCAAAGGAGCAGTTGCCAGGGCCCACCTACCTCACCAACTGTTATGATAGTGAATTTGTAGAAATAACTCCTGATATATCAAACATGTTACTTCAACCTAAAGATAAGCCAGGAGTATGTGTAATCCAGTCTTCTCAGAATTTGCATTAAAGCAAAACCAAGCAGGGCTGGAGAGATGGCTCACAGGTAAAGGTGCTTGTTTCCAAGCTTGCTGGCCTGAATCTAGTCCCCAGGACCCACATGATAGGAAGAGAGAAACAGCTTTCACAAGTCGCCTTCTGCACCATGGCAGCCACACCCACACATACACACACTAAATAGATCAATATAATTTTAAATTTTAAAACAAAAAACCTGAGGCTGTAGCCAAATAGAAATTCCCCCAGAAGAATGTCTTTTACTGGCATATTGTCTTAGTTACCTTTCTACTGCTGTGATAAAACGCCATGGTCAAGGCAACTTATAGAAGAAAGAGTTTCTTTGGGGCTAACCGTTTCAGAGGGTTGGAGTCATGACCATCATCACAGAGAGAAGAGCAGAAACCAGGCAGGCATGGCTCTGGAGTAGCAGCTAAGAGGTTCTATTTTGATCCACAGCACAAGGCAGAGAGATAACTGGGTATGGTGTGGGTTTTTTAAACCTAAAAGTCTACCTGTAGTGGCATACCTCCTCCAAGAAGGCCACACCTCCTAATCCTTCCCAAACAGCTCCACCAACTGCAATCCATGCATATTCCATTCCCTAGCCCCCATAGACTCATGGCCATATCATAAAGCAAAATGCATTTAGTTAAACTTTAAAAGTCTCCATAGTCTTTTATAGTCTCAACAGAGTTTCAAAGTCCAAAGTCTCTTCTGAGATTCAAGACAATGTCTTAACTGTAACCCCCTATAAAATCAACATGTAAATTATATACTTCCAACATACAATGGCACAGAATATACACAATTATTCCAAAAGAGAGGAAAAGGACATTGTGGGAAATATGAGACAAAAGCAAGATCAAAACCCAGCAGAGCAAACTCCACATCCTGGAGCTCCATGTCTGATTTCAGAAAGCTAAGTTAGCATCACCCTTCTGGCTTTGCGGACTACAACACACTTCTCTCTCATGGGCTGTTTCCATACCCTGTTAGCAGCTCTCCTGGGCAGGTATCCCATGACTCTGACATCTCCAAACCCAGAGTTCTATCCCGGCTTCACTTTCACAGCTTCATGAAATGGCCTTTCAGGATCTCTGTGCAAGGACTCCGCTGCTACACACCTGGCCTCGGAATCTTACCTTAATTGCAGAGGAAGATTCTACAAACCCTTTCCTTGTTTATCCTTCATGATTCTAAAATCAGAACCACATAGCCAATGTTGCCAATTCACAACCACGTGGCTGATGCTGCCCACTTAGGACGCCTCCCCCGCTCCCTTCTTAAATCGTATTTGCCACAGCTTTGCTTTGATATTGCTTTTTAGGAGAATGAAATGTCTTGGGCCTTTTCTTTTCACAAGTTGCAAGTTTAGCCTGTGCTGTCTTGCCCTGAGGGCATCCCTTCATTTTTCTGTTTCTCCTTATCTCTTTCAGCACAAGCCTTGTTTCCACCATTAAATTTTCTGGATCCCCTTTTCCCCTCAAACTGTACGTTTTACATTTCTTTTTGCCCTGCTTGCTCTTCTGCCTTGTAGAATTGCATAAGAGTGGTTACTAATAACCACATGACAAAGTCAATATTAGATAGTCTTGAAATCTCCTCTGCCAACAAAATTAGTCCAAAACTTTCAATTTAGTCTCTGGCAGACTTTTAGGACAAGGGTGGAAAACAGCCACATTCTTCGCCAAAATATCACAAGAGTTGTCTCATCTCTAACCTAGTTGCTAAAATTGTTCCCTTCTGAAACATCTTGAGCTGGTCCTGTGTATTCAACATGGCTCTCGGCACTAATACCATGCATACATTAAAAGTAATGGAATTGATAACATCTAGCCAAGATAGACCCGAATCTCCTTCCTTCCTGTGGTGGTGTGAATGAGAATGGCTTCACAGGCTCATATGTTTGAATTGGTTCTCAGTTGGTAGAACTGTTTGGGAAGGATTATATGGTGTGGTCTTCTTAAAGAAAGTGTGTCACTGGGAGTAGACTTTGAGGTTTCAGAAGTCCGTGTCATTCCCAGTTTTTGTTTGTTTTGTTTTGTTTGTTTGGTTGGTTGTTTGGGTTTTTTTTTTTTTTTGGTCTTGTGCTTATAAGTCAAAATGTAAGTTCCCAGCTACATCTCCAATGTCATGTTTGCTTGCCTGCCCACTGCCATGCTCCCTACCATGATGTCATGGACTCGCCCTCTGAAACCGTGAACCCCCAATAAACTCTTCTGAAAGTTGTCTTGGTTGTGGTGTTTTGTCACAGCAATATAACAGTAACTAAGTTACCTCCATTCCAAACATTACTTGCTCCTAACTCCTGTTGCAAAATGTCTTGCAAGCAACATCCAGATCTTCCTCTTCAGAGCCAATGGGCTGTTTCCTTCTCTCTACATCTCTGGTGTTCTTGGACCTTCATTTTTCTGACCAACCTATACTTCTCATCCTCTCCTTCATACTAAATCTTTCCTACTACAGAGATGGTCAGGCCAATTCAGCCCAAATATCACATGTGTGTTCCCCTAACCGTGTTTTTGAAATACTTATTTGAATTAGCTATCAACTACTTTTAAAATACAGGTTTTTAGCTTCTCAGGAGAGATGTTCATCTGAGGTCTCTTCCCTCCATGAAGGCAGGTAAGAGCTAAGGAATGGTGTCTTCTTTGGGCTGGGTCTCCTTTGCCACACTCCTCACAACTCCACTTGGCTTACTTCATCACTGACCTTCTCTGCTTGGACTTTATGAACAACCGAGCTGGTGCCTCTTCAGCCCGCGACTCCTGTTTTGTGTCTGAGATCTTGAACCCAGGTTTCAGCAAGCCAGAAAACAGCTCAGTCAAGGCTGCACACATAACACACAGCAGAAGTGGCTTCATACA
Source organism: Peromyscus attwateri (assembly GCA_902168425.1). Lineage (NCBI taxonomy): Eukaryota > Metazoa > Chordata > Mammalia > Rodentia > Cricetidae > Peromyscus > Peromyscus attwateri. The sequence goes on from CABHPP010127832.1 coordinate 8,322, forward strand.
AAGGGAAAGGCAGTTTATGACTTTTCTCTGCACCCCTCAACTGTACAATGTGCATGGCCCAGAGCAGACATTCGGGTAACCATGATGTTGGAAAAAAACGAGCAATTTTTCTCATGTGATTGAAAACACATTTCATTTTCTCTTCACCTATGCCCTCCTGCTCCCCGCCCCACACCCTGCTCTTTGCCCCACACCCTCTCCCGCACCACACCCTGCTCCCCGCCCCACACCCTGCTCCCCACCCCACACCCTGCTCCCCACCCCACACCCTGCTCCCCTCTATAGATTCACTGACTCTCTTCAGACATGGCCCTGGCTCAGGACTGAACTGGAATGTGAGTTCGGTAAGATTAGAAAGATGTGACAAGGGCCGGGCGTTGGTGGCGCACGCCTTTAATCCCAGCACTCGGGAGGCAGAGGCAGGCGGATCTCTGTGAGTTCGAGGCCAGCCTGGGCTACCAAGTGAGCTCCAGGAAAGGCGCAAAGCTACACAGAGAAACCCTGTCTCGAAAAACAAAAACAAAAACAAAAACAAAAAAAAAAAAAAAAAAAGATGTGACAAAAGCTAGCAGGATGGCTCCGTGGGTTAAAGTGCTTTCTGCGTACCCATATAAAGGTGGAAAGAAATAACCAACCCCACAAAGTTGTCTTCTGACTTCAGCACAATGTACACATGTGTCCCCTCCATACACACCGTATGCATGCACAGTAAATAAATAAATAAATAAGTAAATATGAACATAAACACAGACTCATGCATGCACAATTAAAAAATCTTTAAAATAAATAAAAGAAAGTGGTGGGAAGTGAAGTCAAGATACAAGACAAATCCAAGCATAGGTTGCAGCTTCAGCCCACTGTCAAGGACCCCAGTCAAGTGCTGCGTCCTCTCCAACCAGTGTGGCTCAGCAGCCAGATGGCAAGGACTTTTCCATCCCCCCAACCCAGGCAGGCTGTGAACAGGCAGCGTCAAGTGTGGTCCTCATCGCCTGAGCCCTAGGGCCCAAAGCTGCCTTGTTCTGGCAAATGATGACTTTTTAATTTTGAGCCTTTGGTCCCTAGTGAGAGAGGTGGAGAGAGGATTGAGGATGGCATCTGGATCCTGCAAAATCAGAGAGACCTTGGGCAGGGAATGACCTTGAGAGGTCATTGTCTGCCTGGTTCTTTTCTTTGTCCAAGGCCCATATCCTTCAAGAACTCTCTCTCTCTCTCTCTCTCTCTCTCTCTCTCTCTCTCTCTCTCTCTCCCCACCCCCCAGCACTTCTAAAATACTCCAGTGCAAAACTGATTCTTAGAGGCAGGCCTGAGTGAACTTGGGGATAGACAAACACATTCAGATATATTTAAGCCTTGGCTTTGATTCCTAAAGTGGCAGTCACCTTGTAGAAGTCACTTGGTCTTGCTGGGCTACCATCACCTAAAATGAGGAGAAATTCTCATCCCTGGTCTATAACAGGGTTGTTTAGAGGGTTTAACATAGTAATGAAAAAATACCTTTTGTAAAGTTGGCACAAAAGAAAAGAAGAGGTTACTATCCTTGTTGATGCCATCAACCTTTTCTGTTGCAAAATTAGCTAGGGAGAGACAACACCATACTCCTGACATCCCAGGAGCCCTAATGCAGACCCTCAACCCATGTCCTCATACAATTTGGTCTGCACAAAAGGCAGTAAGAGAGTCAGGACATGACATGGATGGGGGAACTGAGACCCCAAGAGTGACAGTCACCCATCCCAGCATACACTCCAAGCTTTGGAAAGAAGCCAGATCTCATAATTGCTAGCAGAAAGCCTCACATAAAATAAAGAATATAATTAGTCAGTTGGTCTTAGGTTCAAATCCCAACACAGCCAAATCACAGACCATTTCTGACCCTTACATGAAACATGAAGACCATAGAGCCCACCTCACAAGGCTGTCTGTGGACTGGGCCTGTGGCTCAGTGCTAGAGCCCTGGCTAGCACCTGCAAGGCCTGGGAAGAATAATTACGGAAGTGTCTAGCACATTCCTACAGGTGTTCAGAATTTGGCTGTGTTTGGTTATGACCCATTTTTTCCCAAAGCAAATGTGAGGCACATTAGGAGGGTTAACAGCACACCCCACATTCCCACGGGTCAAGGACAGAGATGAGTCGAGGAAGGTGCCAACAGCTATGTTCCCAATGCTTTGGTCTTATTAAATTGTCATCATTTTAAACAAAGGAAAATCACACGAAACGAAAGGCAGGGCACACAAACAATTAAAGAGGAGAGAAAATATCAGAGCTAGCCGCCACAAGCCAGGAAGCATGTTTGCAGGTGGAAGTAAACCCAGAGTCTACCCCAGCAACCGGATGAGTTCTCACTGACCAGTAACAAGAAACAGGCTGCCTGTCCCCAAAGTCGCTGCAGTCTGGTTGCAAAGAGTCGCTGCTGCAAGGACCCTTACATAAGCCAGGTCACAGAGTGAACTGTGATTTAGCAAAACGCAGAACCATCGTTCAGGAACTGCTCTCATTACAGGGGTCACTCAGGGCTTTAGCTGCCTGTCCCCAGGGCACAATGACCGATGGAGTAAGCCCTGCTCCACCCAGAAGCACGAGTCTATGGTCAACCCCCCAGCTGCACATCTTCAGTGATGCTCACCCCTAACAGACCACTCCCTTCGCCATCCCGGGGTCTGTAGTCCCTGTGGCTTTTGGAGCCCTTGGGAGAGCTAAGATGCCCCATCATACTCCTCTTCTCTCTTCTCCCTTCTTTAGCATATCTACTTCACTAATGATGACATTTTCACCAAGTGGCAATGACAAGAAAAATTAGTTCACAGCCCTTGGCAACTGAACACTGAGCATTCCGATTAAACTTTCCAGGGGAAAATGCAATTTGCGCATGCAGGAAATCGCTTGGTATTTGGAAAAGACCTGGGGGGGAGAGACCCCCCCCAAGGGGGCACACAGGGAGGATGCAAGGGCCTGAAACAGGTAGGCCTGCAGGCTCAGAGGCATAGGACTGGCCACACACGGGAAGCAGAGGGTCCTTGCCTGCCCTTACCTATAACCAAAAGCTGTCAGAGATCTTGGTGGCTTAATGAGCCCCTCAAGCTGGGGCGCTGACTGTGATGTTTCTGCTGACTGGCTGCGCACAGCTCTTCCACAGCCCCTTCCGGCTCCTCCTCACACCACCCCCTCTTCCTACTCACTGGAAATTATTAAGAAAGCCTGGCATTAGGCAGAACACAGCAAAGCTTATTTCATGTGCCCCTGGCACTACCTCTGGTGCCTTTAAAGGCAGGGAACTCAAGCTTGTGAAGATATACCCCACAAGTGGACCACAGAGGCTTGCAGATGAGATCCAGTAGACTTCCCCAGGGCTCAGGCAGTCTCTTCTGCATTGCTAAGCACAGAGCCAGGTTTCAGGGTCAAGAGAAACTTGGCCTGAGCCCTTGGAGCCATGTACAGCATAATGCTAGTGTGTGCCATTTACATCAATGTCTGTGGATCCTTCCTGAGCTGGGCAGTAAGCAACCCACACAGCCATTTTCCGCAACCTAGGGCCTCTCACATTGGACTCTATTTTCTCTTACCACTGCACATGCAATGCCTGGTCACAGCCCATGCTTGGTCTTCGACATATGTCTGTCACACATCTGTATAAGCACATGAGCTTCTGAAAAAATGTATATATATTGGATGAATTTAACGTAACTTGAGTCTGAATGTCAGGTGGTATAGGAGTCAGGCTTTCTTATGTTCCCTTTTCTTCATCATGGTTGCTAGTCTGGGCTTCTGGCAAAAAACAAACAAACAAACAAACAAACAAATAAATAAATAAATAAAAGAACAAGGAGGCTCAAGCTCAGACCGGCTTTGCTTCTTTCTATGGTTCCCGATCTCTCTGGGCCCTGAGTTCTTCATCTATAAAATGAGGCCACTGGACTCTGGCTTGTAAAAGCCTTGGCAGCCAAGTCCTTCAGACTAGGAGGACGAGCCACTCAGACTGAGACCCACACAGTGCTCGGAGAAAGATGGCTGGCTGACAGTGCTTCCTCTCTGTTCCTTTTGTTGCTGGATTCATTCTCAGCAGAGTGCTCACTCCCAGGTGGCAGGATGCTACCCGGAGCTCAAGCCCTTATCCATCTGGACAGATAATCTCTTGTCTTTACAGTAGCATAAAGCCAAGCACCAGATGCAGTCTCTGTGTGAAAACTGAGTCATGGTTAAGGGAATCCAGTGTCCTGATTGGCCAACAAGGGTACCACCCATAACACAACCCCATAGGCTGAGGGTTGGAAAGCCAGGGTTCTCCAAGGTAGGCATGAGTACATGCTGTGGCAGTATATTATTGTGAAAATACCTTACGCTCTAAAAGACTGGAACTTTTGCTGGACCTCACAGCCAGAGTTACTAATACTCCTTAAAATCATCTAAGACTTGAGACTGCTCTCCTACTGTGTACTCAGCCTGTTTGTTTAACCTGCCTTTAAGAGAACAATGTAACAGCCAACCTTAATTGCCTTGGATTTCTCATATAATCAGCTTTTACAACCTAAGCTAATGCATAGCTGTAATCTTAAATTATATACTCTCTCATTCCCCTGACCCATGAGTAACAGTAACACACTTGTGTGTACGTGTGTGTGTGTGTGTGTGTGTGTGTGTGTGTGTGTATGTGTACATGCACATGCATTATAGTGATAAATGCTAAGAGGAACAAATGAGTCGAAAAGAAACCTTACAAAACAAATATCCACCATAAATGTTGGAAGCGACATGGATACAGGTTGATAAGTCTGTGTGCTGTACTGTTTGCTGTTGGGATCAGGAAAGTTCAATCCTTTGTTAAAATACCGTGAAACATTTCTGTAAAGTATCCATCATTCTTTCCCTATTTGCTAGCCCCTTGTTAGGTACAGACACAGGGACAGAGGAGACAAACAATACTCAGCCAGGCACAGGGACAGAGTCAGACTCACGCAACAAAAGGATTGTGGGTAAGCCAGACTTTATAAGCTACAGAACAGGGAGGATGGAGAGAATTTGAATCTGGGCTCTCACCCCTGGTCAGAGCTCTCCAAGGGGAAGTGCACTGATTTCCTTCTGTGACATGACACCAACACGTTTTGGATACTCCAGAGTTATCACTGATGCAGCTGCATCGACAGAGTTTCAGAGAAAATTTAGTCACATGCTAAGGGGAATCCAATGTTCAGATTGTCCAGCAATGGCCAGACCCATCCATACCACAGCCCCACAGGCTGACAGTTGGGAAGAAATGGTTCTCCAAGGTAGGTGTGATGGTTCACGTCTGTAACCCTGGCTCTTGGGGGCTAAGGCAAGAGAATTGCCACAAATATGAGGCTAGCCTCTGCTAATTCTCAAGACTCCATGTCAGAAAGAAATGAAAGCTGGGCATGGTTCTGACTGTAATCCCAATCATAAGGCTGGGGCAGGAGTATTTAGGCCACCCTTGGCTACAGAGTACAACTCTGTCTCGGTCACCACACCACCCCCAAAAAAAGATAGTATGGAGGAAAGAAAGGAAGTTCTCTAATGGCAATTCTGGAAGGATGGATGCTGGACTCCTGAGACAAAGGAGTAACTCCCAGGGTCCTGAGAGTTCAGCAGCATCAGGTAAAGTGGGTGCTGTGAACGTTCTGTTATATTAAAATACATGAACAATGCCAAAAATAGTCACAAAAAGCAGGAGGGGTTTTGCTGTTGCCTTGTTCCACATTTGGTTTTTGGAGTAGAGTCTCACTCTGTCACCAGAGGGTCCCTAGGCTGGCTCAAACTTAGACAGTTCTGCCTCAGCCCTGTATGTGCTGGGACTTTAGGCACAAGCCACTATAGCTGTGACATATTCCTTTTCCATTTTAAAAGTTTATTTTTAAAACTTTTCTTCATTATGTTTATTTATTGTGCATGCTATTATGTAAGAACACTTTCATCTCATATGTTTTATATTGACTATCCCCCATACTCCTCTACCTTCGCCCTCCCCCTTTTCCATTCCACTCATTTCCTTAGTTCTCCTAGACAATTCAGCTATCATTGTCATGTCAAATATACATGCATGATTTTATGTAGCTATAAAATCTAGGATCGACAAATGAGTGAAAACGTGTCTCTTGAAGGCTAGTTTCCTTAATATGATTATCTCCAATTGTATCCATTTTCCTACAAACAATATAGCTTCATTCCTCTTCATAGCTAAGGAGCTTGTGTATGTATGTGAGTGTGTGTGTGTGTGCATGTGTGCGCACGTGCACGTGTGTGTTATACTTTCTTTATCCACTTCCCTGTCATTAGACTCCTCGGTTGGCTCTATAAATCATTTAATGTGCAACAAATACTGAGATATTCTTGATGCAAACTCTCAATGAAGTAATGATTTCCTACGGAGACACCAACATAGTGTAATGCTGCTAATCACCAAATAAAATGCAGAGTGGATCGGAAACATGAATTCACACAGTTCTACAAGAGAGTTTTGTGAGTGGTGTGCACATTTACACTTGAGGGAGGAGGGCATTTTCTCAGTGGTGTGGACAAATCCCTAAGTACAGCCAAGCCGCAGAGCATTGTCCTCAGAGCTGTTGTAGAGACATCTGGTTTTTGTGACAATTTTCTGTGTTTTTTTTTTTCTTTCTTTCTTAAACAGGTTCTCACACAGTAGCCCAGGTTAGCCTGGAATTGTATAGACCAGGCTGGTATTGCAGTTGCAGCTGTCCTCTTGACTGGGCCTCTTGAATGTTGGGATTACAAGCAGGAGCCCCCACCTCTGGTTCATGACAACTCTCTGCCTATTGAATGTAAACTGTGGTGCAAAAGTGAGGCCTTACCGTCCTCATTCTAAGTTGTTCTGAGTTTATAGCAGTGTGTCTATGATCCCACTAGGCTGTAGAAACAGTACAGTTTGGGGGGTGGGGGGACTGGAGCAGTGGCTTAGCGATTAAAAGCCCTGGCAGCTCTTCCAGAAGACTAAGGTTCAGTTCTCAGCACCCACATGATAGCTCACAACCATCTGTAAATTCAGTGCTGGGAGGAATCTAGTGCCCTCTTCTGACGTCCAAGGGTACTGCACACACACAACACACAGAGGTAAACTCCTGCAAAGTACCAATATACACAATAAAATAATTTTTGAAAAATTCAAGTACAATTTCTGAGCCAGAGTGGTAGCACATGCCTGTAATCCAAACACTTTGGAGGTGAAAGCAGAAGGATCATGAGTTCCAGGCTAGCCCTGGCTCAAAAGACCACACACGTGGGGGGGGGGCAGAATCCCCCCCACACACACCAAAGTGTAATTTTGTGTCTCTCCTTTCTTCTTTCTTTTGTTAAAAAAAAAAAAAGGGTTTCACTATGTAATCTACATTAGCCCAGAACTTGTGATCCTGCCTCAGCCCTCAGAGTATGGAGGATACAGGTAAGCACCACCATATACACAGCTTTGAGTCTCTTGTGAAAGAAACAGAAGCGGAATGGCCTTCTCGCTCCTCTTAGCACACATAGAGATGGTAACAGCTTCGGCTGCTAATAAGAGATGGGGCGGGGATCTCCTCGGTGTTCTTATTGGCCAAGTATTATTTTAGCCACTATTGCTGTGGCTCTTGTTTTTCTTTTACTCTTTTTTTCTTTAAAGCAAGGTCAGAAATAAGCTAGGGCAAGATGAGGAAAAAGTCCATAACGTCTGGCTGAGCACAGTGGCGACCCTGAGGGTTGACAGAGGCAGCCTTCCCAGCTAGTGAAGCCACAAGGTTTGCAGATAATGAAACAGATTGATCTAACACAGGGAGAGCCCAAGGCTGCTCCATCTCCAAGAGGAAGAGGCAGCGGCTTCAACAGTGTGTGTTAAGGCTCATAATGGGGACGCATTAGGAGGTGGAGAGCTGAACCTCCTGCATTAATTGCTAGGAGAAACCCTTGGTAACAGACCTCTTTCCCCTGAAGAGCAGACAGAGGCCCTGGGTCCTGGGCCCTGGGAGAGGGGCGCTCTTCAGATAGAGTCTGCCAGTAGCTGGCTGTTCTGGTATCTTCTTGTGCTTGGTGCAAGTTTTTGGAGGACAGGAAGAAGAATTGGGGTGGGAAGGGATTTGCCAAAGGATAATAAGGTCTCCTCGCCCTTGCCCTTTGGATTTCTGTGTCTGCCTGTGGAGATGGTTCTCTGTAACAAGCCTATTCAGCATGCACTCGAATGGAAACATGAACTGAGAGCCTGGGGGTGTCTGACAGTTTAAAGCCGCTGTCCTTACTCTGGTTCTCTAAGAAGGGGACGGGGAGGTTTCCCATCTTCCAGCCAGCCCCCACCTTGGCAGCGACAGGTGTCAGAATCAGGCCCCTGGGAAGAAAAGGGGCTGCAGTGCGCAGAGCTGGAGTCTTGTTGGAGAGTGAGGGAAGAGGGCCCTGGAGAGTCCAAGATGGAGAGGAGGGAGCCGAAGACCAGAAGAGGGAGACAGGGAAGAGGAGTGAGGGACTAGAGGAAACTAGAGTTGAGGGTCCCCATCCCCAGGGGCATCTGATCATCCCATCATTCAGGTCACCAGGGGTCCCGAAGGTGTGGCGACTTGAGAGACAGGTGTCGCTGGCGCCCAGAGTCTGGAGACGCATCGACCGAGTCCCGCGGGGCTGGGGCCTCCGCGGTCGCTTCGATCCCGGCGTCAGATCGATGGCCTGCGCCGCTGCGTACTCCCCACAGGGCCCGCGAGGCCCGATAAGTGGGAGCAATTGGGCCCGGCGACAACCAGGCACATCCTCTCGGCGCGGGTGCCGGGGCTCAGCTCGGCGCAATTAGGACTGAGTGTCTAAATCGGCCAGGCTTGCGGCGGAGCATGTCCCAGCCTCACGGCCACCAGCCCCACATTCGCTCGTCAGGCCCCGGGAGGCCACGCACCTCGCCTGGCTTCGGCCTCTCCCTGCCTAGCCCATCGAGTTCCCCACCCAGCTCCCTGCATCCACCCTTTCCCTTCCCAGGCCAAAGAATCCGGTCTCTGTGCCCCTGGCTGGACACTGTGCCTTCTGAGTTTGTTCGGTCCCAGAAATTCCAGGGCAGTAAATTCTGCCAGTTCCTCGAAGTGTGGGGACCTTGTGCCTGTTGTAGCAGGAAGTCATCAGGACTGTGCTCTAGTACCGTCCTCTGTTATCTGTGAACGAATGGGAAATAATAACGATGCTAACCCGGTTTTGTTAATGGACACGCCCGGAGCAAGTCTCACGCGGGTGGTGTTAGGCTTATTTCATAGTGGAGGAAACACCTTCTTATAATAATAGTGAGGAGCCAGGGCTTGGGCCTGGCTGTCCTGACTCCAGGCTCGGCTTTTCACCAGACTCAGGAGAAAACAAAGTATTCTGTCCTATCAAGTACCTAGGCTAGAGTGATTACTGCAGGAAACTCATACTATTGGTGCTACAACCCTTCTGAGGGAAGCCTGTGGATTTGTCCGCCTGCCCCTGCGAACATCCTCAGTGGATGGAATGACGTCCCTGCTATGCATCAGATAGCTGAGGCGATCACAGCAGGGGCCAGAACCTTGATAAGAGCAGAAGCTACACAAAGAGGTCTGAGCTGTTGATAAGCCTTTGGATCCGAATCTAGAATGGGTTAAAGCAGAAGAGACAGCAAGCAGATTGTAGTTGCCATGGGGTTACCTGGATACCGTCATGGTAAATTGAAAACACAGTCAGTCTGAAATACATTTACTATCGCTACCTACCAAACATCCTAGCCTAGCGTGGCTTCAACATGCTCAGAATGCTTTCACTAGCCTGGGCAAACTGGGCAAAACCTCTAACAGAAAGCAGGCTTTATAACAACCAAGGTCGCATGCATACTCAGAGATGGGTGTTTCATAGACATGCTGTGCAAAAAGAAAAACAGCATCCAAAGCCCACTGACAGACAGCACAGTGCACTATAGAGCATTAGGTATTTCCTTTAATAATCTCATTGCCTACCCTGGCCTAGAAAAAGGCCAAACTTAAAAATCTGAGATAATGTCTTTGGAATGTGCATCACTTTTATAACACCATAAGTTTGAAAAAGTTTTAAGTCGCATTACAGTATGTTGAGGATCATCTATCATCCAATCTCATTTCTCAGATGGGGAAATTGAAGCCTGGAGAAGTTGTGATTGTGTGACTGGGACAGAATGGTAGGTGGCTATCACCCTTTTATATGCATGCTGTCACCCGAAGGGAGTCACAGGCAAGGTCCAAACAGCTTTTCCATTTAGCACTTTGGAGAGGCACCCTAATCCTGAAGAAAGAGGAGACTAGAACCTGGAGACTCCTTCTCCTCTCTTCCTTTCTCATCCATATTCTCCTGGAAAGTGACGTGAGTTGAGAGGTTTTTCTTTGCTTGTTTTTTGTTTTATTTTGATTGTTTTTTGCCTTCTCAGATTGTTTATTTCAGTTACAGATTCAATATGAGTCCATTTCCTAGCTTAAGGACATAGACATTTTCAGATACAATGCATTGGCCTTTCCTCTTTTTTCTTCTTCCTGTGAAAGAGGAGTTATTTTTTAGAGCAGTTTCTGGTTCACAGTATTAAGCAAACCACACCGAGATTCCTCACACATCTTCTACTTACACATAAGCAAAGCCTCTCCCAAAGTCAACACCTACCACAGCACTACGTTTCTATGGTTTCCATGGCCTTAATGTTTATGGCCCTCTCCTAAATTTGTATGCTGGAAATTAATCTATAATATAATAGTTACTATTATATATGCTATTAAATAGCATTAAGTAGAGACCTTGAAAGACCAAGGTCATGAGGGCTCCACTTCCTGGCTTTCATAGTACTCTTATAAAAGATTCATGAGAGATCCATGTTTGCCTCATCTGCCACGTGACTGCACACAGAAGATGCCAGCTGTGAAGAATGTGCACTTGCAGACAATGAATCTTATGGGGCATTGGTCTTGGACTTCCCAGGCTCCGGAACAATACATTCCTACTGTCGGCTCAGCAAGTAATTGCCTGAATAGACTCACACAGCAAAGCTCTATTGACACATCACTTGTCACTCAAAGCCTGCAGACTATGGATGTCAGGTTCACTCTTGGCATGCATTCTATGTGCCCAAATAAATGGACTATATGCATCCACCACTACTGTGTCACACAGAGTAGATTCACTGCCCTCCAAATCCCCCATGATCCTCCTGTTTATTCCTCCCTCCTCTCTGACTCACAGAAACCACCAATATTTTCACTGTCGGCATTGTTTTACCTTTTCCAGATGTCAGTCATATAATTGGAGCAATGGTACCACATTCTCAGGCTGCTTCTCTTACTGTGGGATATGTGATGATTCCTTCACATCCTTGCATTGCTCAGTAGCTCACTTCTCTCTTGTGTTAAGAATATTCCACTGTCTGGGTGTACCACAGTTAATTTACCCATCCACCTACTGAAGAAGGCTTTGATTCCATCTAAGTATTGGCGATTACAAATAAAGCTAGTTTTTGTGTAACCTTGAACTTTACTCTTTTGGGGGAATAACAAGAGGAGTGATTGCTGGATTATATTATATGTCTCAGTTGCTGTGAAAAAAAAAAACACCTTCACAGGGTCAACTTACACAAAGAAGGCTTTGTTTAGCTCGCAGCCCATCACAGTGAGGAAGCTGAGGCAGGGGGAGCTTGAAGCAGCTGGTCACGGTTCCTCTAGAGTCGGGAAGAACAGGGCGGTGGATACCAGTGCTAAGCTCACTTTCTCCACCATATTCTGACCCAGGGAATGCTCCTGCCCAAAAGATAGGTCCTCTGGGAATGGAGAGATGGTTCAGTCATTCAGATCGATTGCTGCTGCTCTCTGAAGACCCAAGTTCAGTTCCCAGTACACACACACACACGGTGGTTCACAACCACCTGTGACTCCAGTTCCAGGAGATCTGATTCCTATTCAGGCACTGTATGTATACAATACACATAGATACACCAAGGCACACATAAAATAACCAAACACATTTTTTAAAAGATAAGCCTTTTCACATTAAGATAATCCCTTCACTGACTTCCTCAGAGGCTAACCTTAATCTAAATAATCCCTCACAGGTATGCCCACAGGCTTGGGTCCTAAATAATTCTAGATTCTGCCACTCTGTTAGCACTGCCTTTCACATATAGCAAACACATGCTTCCTTCTGTGAGAAGCTACGAAGCTGCTGCTCAGTGTACTCTGAGTACACTGAGGTTTGTGCTCCCATCAGCATTGATACGGTCTCTGTTCTAGACCTGGTCATCCTAATAGTTATATAGTAGTGTTTCATTAATTTACATTTCTCCAAGGACATGACATGGAGTATCTTTTTATATATTCATTGTCTTCTTCATATCTTCTTAACTGATTTTAACGGGGTTGTTTCTATCCTAGTTGATGAATTTTTGAGAATTATTTCTACTTTGGATAATAGTCCTTAATTAGATACATCTTATGAAAATACGTTCTTCCAGACTATAGATTGTCTTTTTCTTCTCTTCTTTCTATGGAGCAGAACCTGCTCATCAGTTCTTTGCTTCATAAACTATGCCTTTGGTACTGCCTTTCAAAAGTCTTTGCCATTCGTGGCTGGACATGGTAGCACATGCTTCTAATCCTAATACTTGAGAGGCTGGGGCAAGAGGATCAGGAGTTTGAGACCATTCTTGGCTATATAGTGACTCTGAGACCAGTCGGGGCTATATGAGAACCAGCATTTTATAAAAAGCTATTGCCAAACGCAACATCATGAATAATCTCCTATGAATTTTGTGGTTTTGCATTTATGATCATGACCCACTGAATTTAACTTAGATGACAGATGTAAGATATGTGCCCAGATGTGTATTTTGCAATGAATATCCAGTTGTTTGGTGCCATTTGCTGAAAAGAGACTCTTTTCTCCATAGACAAATATCTTTTGCTCTTTGTCAAAAATGAAGTGGCTATGTGTGTGTAGCTATTAAAAGCGCTCTAGTCTGTCCTATCTACCTGTCTCTTCATTCCCCAATACCTCACTGTCTTGTGACCAGTGTTGTTTAATAATTCATTTTGAAATCACATAGCATCAGTCCTCTGACTTTTTTAACCTTTGATATTGAATTGGCTTTTCTGAGTCTTTGCCACTTCAAACAATATTTTGAGACAGGGTCTCATGGCAGCTCTAACTTTCCTAGAATTTGCTATGTAGACCAGTCTGGCCTCAAACCCACAGAGATCTGCCTGCTAGATTTATATTTTGCTAGAATTATAGATAAGGATTTCATTCCTGTGTGTTAATATGTTTTTTAAATGTCAAAGTACATTTGTTCATTAGTAATATGTAGTATATAGCAATTGGTTTAACACAGGAAGTTTATACCCCATAACCTTGCTATATGTTGCTTTCTTGAAAGATTTTTGCCTATTCTTTCAGACTTTTGATAATCTAGTAATATGTGAACAATTATAGTTTAATTTCTTCTCAATAAGTATACCTTTTATTTTATTGTCCTGTTAAATTAGGTCTATCAGGATAATTTCAAAGATGAGTGGGTAAGACTGGAAATTCTTGGTTCATTCTGTTGTGAGCAGGAAAGTTAGCATTTGTCAACATTATGTGGCTAGCTGGAGGCTTTGTAGCTATTCCTTATGAAGTAGATGACATTCTCAGCTATTTTCCTTTTCTATGGTTTTGAAAATCATGAATGAGTGCTGGATTTAGTCAAATAACTTTTCTTCATCTATTATATGATAATATGGTGTTTCTCCTTAGCATGCACGTGGTATAAATTACATTGGCCAATATTAAAATGTTAGATCGATCTTGCATGCCTAGAATAAATTTCTCTTGGTTTTGATGTAGAAATCTTTGTAAACATCATTGTGTTCAATTTGTTGATATTTTGGGGCAGATTTTTGTGTGACTTCATGAGAAATACTGGTCATCTGTTTCTTTCTCATTGTATCTTTGTCTAGCCTTGGCGTTAGGATAATGCTGGTCTCATAGGATGAGCTAGAGAATATTTCTTCTGTTTTTGCCTTCTGAAAAATTTTTACAGAGAATGTATTCCTTTTTTCCAATTATGTTTGGTAGACCTTTCCAGTGACCATCTGAGCCTAGTGTTGCTTAGAAGGCTGTTGATTAATGATTCCACTTCTATAAATGATACAGATTCATTCAGATTGCTGCTTTTGCACTGCATGTGTTTTGCTAAATGCAAATATATATGTCTAGAAATTGATCTAGGTTATTAAATTTGTAGACAGAAATATTTATGCTATTCTTTCATTTTTATATTCATAGTATCTACAGAAATGGCTTCTCTCTTATAAATGATCTTGGTAATTTATGCTCTCTTTTAGTTACCCTAGCTAGAGGCTTGTTGATTTAATTTATATATTCAAAGAACTAGCTTTTGATTTTACTGATTTTTCTGTATTTTTTGTTTTCAATTAAATTGATCTATAATTTTTTTTTCTTTTACTTACTTTGGACTTAATTTGCTGTTCCTTTTCAAGGTTTCTAAGGCAAAAACTGAGATGGTTGATTCTAGCTCTGTCTTCTTCCCTGAGACACCCATTTGATGTTATAAATTTCCCTCTAAACACTACTTTTGCAGCAACCAGTAAGTTTCGTGTTTCTTTTCATTTAGATAAAAATATTTTGAAATTTTTCTTGATATATGCTTTCTAACTCACATGTTACTCAAATGCATGTTGTTAAATCTCCATGTATATAGTAATTCTCAGCTATCATTCTGTAACTGACTTCTAGGTAGTTTATTTATGGCTTAAGAACAGGCATCGTATGACTTTCTATCTCTTAGATGTGTTAATATGGCTGAGAGTGTGAATGTTCTATGTGAACTGGACAAGAATGGCTGGTCTGCTATTTGTGACTTAATTGTTCTATGGATGTTCATTGTGTCCACCGGCCTGATGCCACTGTTGACTTCAGTGTGTCCTTATTGACTTCTGCCTGCTAGATTGGTGCGTTTCTGATGGAGATGCTAAAGTTGTCAATTGCCTGAGTGTGTTCATTCATCTCTCTTTGAAACTCAACCAGCTTTTGCCTCATATACTTTGATGCTCTGCTGTTATATGCATATACACGCAGAATTATATTTTCTTGGAGAATTGTCCCTTTGATGTTATATTATAACCCTCTTTGTCCTTGTAACTTTGTTCTCAAAGTTTCTAATTAAATCGAACTGTTTATGTATGTTTTTAAAATAGGGTCTCATGAAGCCCAGGCTACTTCAAACTCTGTAACTGGGAATGATTTTATTCTCTGGTTGTCCTGCGTCCACCTCTGAGTGCCGGGGTTACAAGTGTGCACCCTCGCATGTGGTTCTATGCAATACAGGGGACTGATCTCCAGGGCTCAGGTGCATGATAGGCAAGCACACTATCAACTGAACTACACCCCAGTCCCCGTTCTTTTCATTAGTGTTAATAATGCTTTGTCCATCTATTTGCTTTTGATCTATGTTCAAACATACGTACAGACATAAGGCACGTTTACGTTTTCTTGTGTTCAACCCATAGCTGAGTGGGATCCTGGTTTGCTCCAGAATCTGTGTTCCAGTGACCACATTTGCATGGATTTTGAAAGTGGTTTGGGCAGAGCTGGCTCTATCCAGCATGTGCGTCCTGTTCTCTGCCATGACCCTACTTCTCTCTTGTTTCTGTCTTCTGTTAGTCTTCTGGACTTTTGGTCTTCTACATTTGTGTAATTTTTCCTTTCTTAGCCAAATACATATTTACATGTATGTGCCTGCTCTGTTTTATCTTTGCCTTATTCCATAGTTACCCTACAGTTTTCAGGATGCACTGTGGCTAACCCAACTCTGCTTTGAAATAGACCTACACCACCTCATGGGTAGGATGAAAACCTTAGAGTGATAAAATAATCCTAATTCCTTCTTCTCGTCCCTGAAGGCACTGCTGTACCGACTTCCCTCGACTCTCAGGATAGCTAATTCCATATGCACACATAAGCACGAAGGCCTGCATAAGCATGTGCACAAATAACTCTGAGCTGCTATCATTAGTTTAAACAAATTACTAGATCAGTTAAGAGTAAGAAAACCAAGTGGGGGTTGACAAAATGGCTCGGTGGATTAAGGCTCTTGCCATCCAGTCTGATGACCTGAGTTGGATCCCTGGAACCCACATAGTAGGAAAATCATCCAGCCTCCACATGTGTCACGCACACACACACACACACACACACACACACACACACACAGAGAGAGAGAGAGAGAGAGAGAGAGAGAGAGAGAGAGAGAGAGAGAGAAACGTAATAAAAACTTTTGAAAGGAAATGAGATTACCTTAATTGACTTTCCTCTCCACTTCTGACCTAACCTATGCTCGCTCACCTTTCCTTGTACAAGCTGAGTTCACAGCCTTCATCGCATCATTCCTCCTTTTCTCTAAAGAATTTCTTTTGGCATTTTTTGTAAGGCATATATCTACAGGCCACAAATTTCCTGAAACATTTTTTTCTGAAAGTAAAAATAGTCTTCATTTCCCCTCTGCTTCTGAAAGATAATTGTACCAAGTGCAGAATTCATTTTTTTTTTGGGCTTCCATAGTTTCTGAGAAGTATGATATGATTCTTATCTTTGTTCTTCTACAGAAAAGGTAATTTTTCTTATGTCTTCTTTGGAGCTGTTTTTAACACAAAGTTGTATAAAGTCCATGACACAATATGTAGATATGCATGCATCCTGTGAAATTGTATAAAGTCGTCCATGACACCATATGTAGATATGCATGCATCCTGTGAAATGATAACTACATCAATTATCCTTTCCACACATGTCACCTCACAATTACCTTTCGTGTTGTGTGGTGAGAACACATATCTACTCACAGTGAGTTTCAAGTACACAATGTACACTTCAGTGTCCCAAACTTCTTAGTTTGGGTCGGTTTTTCACCACTGTGACAATTCATGGAAAAATCGTTATAAAGATAAGACATTTTAGCTCAGGAACCCACTGCATCTTGCTTTCAGGCTTGTGATAGAGCAAAGCATGGTAGAGTATGGACCAGAAACACGCTCACTTCATTGCATTGATGAAGTGAAGAAAGAGACAGGTCTGGGGTCCCAGTGGGCACTAGGTGCCACCTCTTAAAGATGCTACCACATTCCGGTGGCACCATGGACCTTTGAAGTCATTCAAGATCCATGCAACAGCATATAGACACCGTGCCATCTAGGAAAACATCAGCGTTCCCTCATCCTACCAAGTGGAGACTGCACGCTCTACCCAGCAGCTCCCACTGCCCTCCACTCCCAGCGCTGGCAGCTGCCACACTACTCTCTGCGTCTCTTATGTTGACTGTTTTAGACACTGAACATAAATAAGTGAGATCATGTGACATTTGTTCTACTGTTTCTAGCTTTATCTACTTGGCATAACGTTCTCCATGATCATATCTGTCTTTGCATTCTCTGTCACATTCTGCCTCATGACAGGCTCAGAGGCAAGAGATAGGAGACTGTGGGCTGAAACATCTGGAGCTGTGAGCCAAAATAAACATTTCCTCTTTCTAAGCCACTCCGAGAGTTTGCACAGTGCCGGAAAGCTGGCTAAAACCGGCTGCTAGCCTTCTTAATATTCAACTGCATACACACCACACTTCCTGTCTGTTAGTGGGGATTTAGATTGTTTCCCATCTAGAGGGCTGTCACCAATGCCGAGCTGAGCATGAGCATGCTATCCCTCTTTGGAATGCTGATTTCATTTCCTTTGGGAACATATCCAGTGTGGGGGTTTGCTAGATCATATGGCCATTTTTTATAGTCTTTGTGTGTATGTGTGGTGTGCCTATGGTTTATGTATATAAGTGTGTGCACATTTGTGTGTGTGAGTGTGGGCATGCATGAACCACAACATGCATACATGTGGAAATCAAAGGACACACTTGGGTTTCTTTCCACCTTTTTGAGATGAAGTCTCTTAATGTTGTCTGCTGCCTGTGCCAGGCTAGCTAACACAGCAGCTTACACGGATTCTTCTGTCTCCACTCTCCATTCCATAATAGAAGTTCCAGGACATCAGACATCCACTTCCATTTCTGGTGTTATATGGGTTACAGAGATTCGAACTCAGGTCCTCACATTTTCATGGCAAGCACTTTACCCCCTGAGCCTCATCCCTAGTCTTCATCTGGCAATGCTATTTATAACTTCCTGTGGAAAGTCTATATTGTTTCCTATAATGGCTACACCAATTTATATTTCCAATGATAATGTTGAAAGTTAGCTTTTGTCTACAATCACACCAACACTTACAGAAATTGGACTTTTTGTAAATAGCCATCTTGATGAATGAAATGTGAGGTGGTGTTCCTCTGTAGTAACCACATACTGACCTTTGCCCATGAGATTTACATCTTCACTCAGGTTTTTATTTCGGTCTGTAGAACTTCTCAGAAGCGTTTCTTAGATGGCAGATCTGGTGGTGGCCATTCTCAGCCATTGTCTGGGACAGAAGTCATCATTATTTCTTTTAGAAAATAGAATTTTGTCCAGCATAGAATGCCTAGTTGTCAGGACTTGGTGTAGAGGGTTTTGGTAGGGGGCTGTATTTGAGACAAGGTCTCTCTATGTGGCCCACAGTGGCCTCCAATACACAAACCTCCTGCCTCAGCCTCCTAAGCGCAGGATTACAGGTGTGTACCATCCCATCCAGCTCCTTCCAGCAGTTCGAATCTACCATCTACCTGTCTGGGCGTGAGCAAGCCACTGATAGCCTCATGCGGGCCATCCGTTCCGTGTCACTTTCTCTTGCTGCTCTCAAATGCGCCTGTATTCCTGACATCTGCCAATTTAACGGCAATGGGCTCTTCCTTTGTTGGTCTTACTGGTCCTGTGGGAGACATTTGAGCCTTGGGAGTCTGGGTGCCGAGTTCCCACCAACACTGAGGACTTCTCAGTCCCTGTGAACGCCCTTTGCTCTCTCCTCCCTAAGTCCCTGTAAGGCGTATGCAGCTTCTTCGCGGTTTTCATTGCTATTTTGTTTATTCCTTGTCTGCATCACTTGACCAAGCTGTCCTTGGATTCGGGTTCTTCTGCCAGATCAGCTCTCCTGTTGACATTCCCTGGGCTTTTGGCTCATCTGTTTGCTTTTTAATTTCAGTAATTACGTTATTCAGTCCCAGAATTTCCGCTTGCTTGGTTATATATTTTTCCTTTTCTGTTGATCTTTCAGTTTTATTGTCACATCTTTTCATGACACCTGCTTGCCTGTCTGTGTTCTCTCTTAGGTCATTGAGCTTCTCTGGAACAATTACTTCACAGTCACTGCCGGGTGGTTTGTAGACCCTTGTTTCTCCCTGCTCAGTTCCTGCAGAGCCCGTGGTCCCTGATGCTGTGCTTCTCCGGTTTCCCACGTTTCTTGTAGCTTTGCCTTGTTTTCTTTAGTCTCTGCTTCCAAATGTCACAGGCTGGCCTGGGTAGAAAAAGCCCTCTCCCAGGACTGAGAGTGAGGAATGAGCGCCTTCCAGTCCAAACCCAGATGGGTATGTGCAGGGATGCTTATGCTGGAGAGCATGGGGATGTCTCAGAGGCACATACAAAGGCTGTGCCTACTGATACACAGACACACACACAGAGCAAAAGACTCCTGGTCAGCAGCCAGATGTGGTAGATACAGCAGGCACAGCTGTGGTGGATGTGCAGTCCCATGGTCACCAGTCCACAAGCTTACACACAGCAGTGACTAGAGCAGCCCCGTGGCTCACATACAGTGTCATCAGCAGACACTAGGAGAGGCACCTGAGTGCTCTTCTGGAGCACAGATGTGCATAAACTGGCTGGAGTTGATGGAGAGCAGTGGCTTCTACTCCAGAATAGGAAGGTGTGCTCAGTAGCTGCAAGGGCCCGATCATGCAATGGTTCTGACTCCAGACAACTTGATCAGTGAAGACTGGAAAATCCCCTGCAGTGGTCACTAGGGCTTCAAGGATCTTCGGGGGGTGAAGGCTGCTGAGATCTGCACCTTCCTCTGCCACCTCAGCATGTGCACAGATAAGGGAACTCAATCTTGGGCTTCCCTCGACAGGGAACTGGCCAGCACAGGCAGATTGCTGCCTACACTTCCTTCAGCAACCAGAGCACTTTTCCTACTTAGACACTGGTTTCACTGTGATGTGTATGAGAGTGAACGCTGGGATTTCATCTTTTTAATACTCAAATTAAAGATTGTTTTAATCTTTGTTTCTTCAAATGCTACATGGCATTTGTGGCTTGATGGTCTCTGAGCATCTCGGAGTCAGACATTAATTTTGGGGAATTCCATCAATGTTGTTCTAAGGGGTTCCTTTGTTCATTTCTCCATCTCCGTCTGCATTCCTGATGTGCACACTTACTACACCTTCTGCAGCTGTCCCCTAACTTGCCCCCTCTAGTTGAAGACATGTTCTGATAATGCAGTAGCAGTTACATGTCTGGGACCTACTGATGGTGGCATTATATCAACTGCTGCTGCAGGCTCCCTCATCACCTCTGTTTAACAGTAGAGAACTGAGCTCCCTCAT
>CABHPP010127832.1:28827-42710 GCA_902168425.1 Peromyscus attwateri
CACCTCTATCCACAGTAGAGAGGACTGAGCTCCCTCATCACCTCTATTCAACAGTAGAGAGGACTGAGCTCCCTCATCACCTCTATTCAACAGTAGAGAGGACTGAGGTCCCTCATCACCTCTATTTAACAGTAGATAACTGAGCTCCCTCATCACCTCTGTTTAACAGTAGAGAGGACTGAGGTTCTAGCAGACATTAACTTGCCCAAGGTCACAGAAGTATTAGTTGGCTAATGAAAAGCCAAACCCAGGTGGGTCTGACTTCTGACCACAGCCCTCACCACTAATGCTCCAGCTTGCAGAGCTACTGACAGCACACTCCCGGCTGGAGATAACAGAGAGGAAGTGGAGAAGTGTGAAGATCTGGGACTCTGGGTTCATCACACAGATTAACTCAAGGCTTCATTACTCTGGCCACCAGTGACAAGCCAGGATGGGTCACTCAGCCACTCATGCCTATTTCTGGCAAAGATGGAGCAATAGTAGCTGAGGTCAGCTGCTGGGGTCACATGCCTCTGTGTTCTGAAGCCCACATACTGATTTCTCGGTACACAGAGAAACCTCGTCCTTCAGTCACTGTGTGCTGGGGGTGATATCCATCTGCATTGCTTTGGTTAGTGGCTTCCAGGTACAAAAGGGAGGCAGCCTTGACTTTGCCAGAGGAGGGAGCTGGAAATAGACTTGACTTCTATCTCCCAAAGGCACATGGCTTTCATCATCTCCAAAGAGACACTCCTTAGGTCAAGTGGGCCAGGCTCCAACTCAAGAGAAGAGGAGTGAAGGAGTCCATTCTTGTCTGTAGGGCCTTCTGGACCAGTGATGAGGCCAGGAGCCCTAATCTCCTGATGTAGCCTGTTTATCCATCAAGCTGGAGCTGAGAGTAAGGAACCAATGGCCAGTTTCCTTTTCTTTCCCTCTGTGACTCCCGTCTCTTGTGAACTCTGATTCATCTTCTTCTGTCTCAGGATAATCAAGCGGCTACTTTAGATTGCTTGTATTTTGCAGACATGTAATAAAAGCCATCACCCAGCACGTTTTTGGTACTTGTTAGATAAAATTTCCAGCTCTTCCGGAGTTGTGTCAAAAGTAGAGAAAATGAAGGAAAATGAGTAGTTTGTGTGTGGTCACATAACTGGTACACTCCAAAGGACAACAGCCAAGTGCTTCCTCCCCGCCCCACCACCCACTTTGGGGAGGAATAGGAAATATTCCCCTCCTTTGGTCTAGACAGTCCCTCTCCTCAGCCCCAAACTCCAGCCTTAGCCTGGTCTCCAGTGTCCCCCTATAGTCAACTATAAAAATGTGCCCCTCCCAACACCCCACCCCATCAGTGTGCTCTCCTGTAGTGCAAGAGGGGCTCAGTTGGTGGGATGAGGGATCCTGAGACAACGAGGAGATGAGTCTACATTGTCTGTTGGGCCCAACGTCATCAGAAGAGTCAAGGAGAAGATTGGAAGACTGAAGACATATGGGGAAATGCTGCAGAGCTGGCGCTGAAGGAGGGCAGGGCCCCATGCCAAAGCTTCAGGGAGCCTCTAGGACCTGAAAACAACAAAGATGTGAATTCTCCTTTGAAACTCCCAGAAGTAACACAGCCCTGTGGGCCCGTTTCAGATAAAGACCATGACTAAAAGCAGCTTGGAAAGGAAGTGTTTATTTGGCTTACATGTCCCAATCACAGCCCGTCATTGAGGGAAGCCACGGCAGGAACTCAGGCAAGACCCTGGAGGCAGGAACTCAAGCAGAAGCCGTGGGGGATGCTGCTACTGGCTCATACCCGTGACTTGCTTGGGCTGCTTTTTTCTACAACCCAGGGGTGGCACCATCCACAGTGAGCTGGGCCCTCCCATGTCAATCATCAGTCAAGAAAATGCACCACAGACTTGCCTCCAAACCAATCTGATGGAGACATTTTCTCAACTGAAGTTCCCTCTTCTCAGATATCCCTGCCTTGTGTCAAATAGACAAACAAACAAACAAACAAACAAACAAAACAACCAGCACACTTAGGAAGCATAACCAAGAGTATGGTGGTGGTCTGTGTTACAGCAGTCACCAGAAATGCCATCCTTCTACTGGGGCCTCTATGTACCCAGGACACTGATTTTTAGAATGTTATCAGGCTACCTGCTTAAGTCATATTAGGTTTCTCAAAAATCCACCTACTGGCTACAACCTTCTAAAAATACAGCTCACACAGCACGGCCTGCTCTTAGCTCTTGGCTGCAGCTTGTCACCTTTGCTAATCAGGCACAAACCCAACATCAGAGCTGGCCTTCGCATCTCTGGAATACCAGCCTCCCTGCTACCACAGGGTGCCTTGCTGCTCCTCCTAGCTGGCCTGGAATGAGAATGAAGCACCCCCTTGTCTACTGAGGAGCCTTTCCCAAAGATCCCCCCCTCCACCTCCCACATCACCAATCTTTGTTGGTGACTGTAGGTGTTTGGGGCACTGTGGTGGCACAGACCATTCCCCCATCATTTACTCCATCTTACACAAGTAGTAGCTAGTCCCCTCATTTCAGATTACACATGCCCTGATGCCAGCCATGGCACTCCCAGCCTTTGGAGACTGCAGAGACAAAGAGAATTGTCACCTGTGTATGAACTGGCTGGGGGTCTTGAGGGAGCAGAAAGCCCTGTGAAGGCTGGTGTTTGTCAGGGCTTGCTGGGAGCAAGGCACTGTTCTCATCACTTTACATGAGTGGTTTTCTGTAGATGAACAGTCTTATTAAATAAGAAATGCAGAGCCAATTGCAGAATTAAAAGCCCAAGAGGTCAGAGCAATAGCTAAGAGCTAAAAACCCTTTCTTACCCTTCACTGCTGCTGCTGTCCTTCCCCTCAGCAAGGAGGCCTACTTCCTGTGTGTCTGTCCTTTTATTGACTTTCTGCTCTGCCTTCTCATTGGTTGTAAACCCAACCACATGACCTCCTCGTCACTGCCTGTCTATACAGACCTCCAGGTCTTCTAAGGTTGGTATTGAGATTAAAGGCATGTGTCTCCATGCTGGCTGTATCCTTGAACACACAGAGATCCGCCTAGCTCTGCCTCCCAAGTGCTGGAATTAAAGGCGTGCCCAGCTTCTGCTATGGCTTGCTATTAGCTCTGACCCCCAGGCAACTTTACTTACTAAAATACAAATAAAATCGCATTTCAGTACAAATAAAATATCACCATAGTTTTATTTAATGCTTACACAAGATGCTGTCATCCTTGTTTTACTGGCCAGGAAACTGAGGCAGGGAGATTTGTTCAGGGTCACATAGCAAACAGGGCTAGGATTCAAATGAGGTATCTCACTCAGCAGTTAGCACCTGAAGACCCTAGTTAAGACCCCAGTCTGAATGATTCTTACAATGACAGAGACATCTGAAGAGTATAGACATCTGAAGAGCTGGAGAAGGAGAGAGTGGCAAAGGAGCTTTTCATCATTGTGGCCAAAATTGCCTGAGAGTGACAGTCTCAGGGAGAAGGAGTTACTGTGACTCATGATTTCACAGGATTTAGTCCATGGCTGCTCGGCCCCACGTGCCCTAACTTCACAGTGGTGGGGCATGTGCTGGGAAGAGCCAATCACTTCATAGCTGAGCAGGAAGCAGAGACAGAGGGAATCCAGCATGGAACCAGAGTGAGACACACTGTCAAGGACAGACACAGTTACCTACTTCCTCTAACGAGTCTCAGCCTCCAACTGTCACCAACTCCCAATACTGACCTCAAGGGACCAGTTCAGATGTTTTTAATCTGATTGATGCTGGAAATACCTTCAAAGACACCCCTAAAAGTGTGCTCCACTAAGCCCCTAGCCATTTCTTTCTTTCTTTCTTTTTTAAGATTTATTTATTTATTATGTATACAGTGTTCTGCCTGCATGTATGCCTACAGGCCAGAAGAAGGCACTGGATCTCAGTACAGATGGTTGTGAGCCACCCTGTGGTTGCTGGGAATTGAACTCAGGACCTCTGGAAGAGCAGTCAGTGCTCTTAACCACTGAGCCATTTCTCCAGTGCCCCCTAATCATTTTTAATGCAATCAAATGTACACTCAAGCTTACCTATCATGACAGGCTTCAGAGAAGGCTGTTTTAGCCTGTTTACCAGGTGACATCTTAAACTACCCGACCCAAGCTGATGCTATTGCTGGAGGTCAGGCTCTGGGACAGGTGTTTCTAACCTATTGACCTCTTAGTCAAAGTATTTAAATAAGGGCTCACTCACTGCTTTGTAAGGAAGCTTTATTCAAAGCAAAAAGATAGAACAGGTCAGATACATTTTGGGGGGTGGCAGTGGGCCATATGAATGAGGGGACTCAAGGACCCTGGTTATTTGAAGGGCTTCATTTATGAGGTTCAAGGGAAAGAAGGATTTGGTTGCTAAGGGTGGGTCTCCATTTTGATTGACAAGCTTCAGTTTTGCAGGTTTCTGCTCACTGCATATGTCCCTTCCCATAATGCATCTGATTTTAATCATGTGCATGCCCAATTATATGAAGGCGTAAGATGATAAAGAGGGATTTTCTCTAAAAGTTCACTCAGAGGACATACTTTGCCTTACATGCACCCAAAATCAATTCAGGCTGGAGTGGCCTTCCTAGCCTTCTGTGTGAGGGTATTAGGGATAGAATCTGTCTAAGTTTGATGGTCATTAAGAAGAAAAGGTATTTATTCTATAATTCAGAGTGCTGTGCATGTATCTTGATACAGATGGGGTCCTGGTTTGCTAACAGACCTCTATTGTTCAGAGAGAGGTTGTACACATTGTACATGCATGTAAAGATACCATGTTGCCAACTGCATTATTAGAAGAGAGATGGCAATGCAGCCCAAATCAAGTGGAGTCGCAGGTAGCTAAACTATTACTTATGAGTGCCATCTTCGATATTTACCTGGGACCTCAGAATGTAGTCTTGCTTGAAAGTAGGCCTTCACGGGTATAATTAGTTCAGATGGGGTCATGCTAGATTGGATGGTCCCTAGATAAATCCAATGTTTGAATCATTATAAGAAAACCATGAAAAAGCTAAGTAAGGTGGCAGCATGCCTGGTACTCCAGCACTTAGAAGGCTGGTGGTTTTGAGGCTAACCTGTACTATATAGAAACTTCAAGGGCAACCCATGTTACAAGAGTGACCCCAGATGGTGAGGAGAGGGGAGCTGTGAAAAGTCACAGACACATAGTAGGAAGGCTACGTGACAAAGGATGCGGAGATTGGAGGGCCGCATCTACAAGCTAAGGGATGCCACTGACTATGGCGTGAAAGAGAGCCAGGACTAGACCCTGCTCTAGAGCCTTCAAGGGGAACAGCACTGCCAGTGCTCAGGACTTCAACCTCCAAAACGCCGGAGACAAGAGAGTCTTCTGTTTATGTCATTCAGTTTGTGTTTCCCACAGTGGCCTCAGGAAACAAATACAGTTGTTAATAAATGCTGGCCCCTAAACAAGATAAATGGAAGGGCATAGTTCTATTTGTTTCTACTGAGTGAGTCCTTAAACAAATAAGATGTGATAAATAAGTAAGTCTATAACAAATAGACACAAATAGGTGAAGGTGATGGAAGTCAAGTTTTCACCTTGCTTCTACCTTGGTGGAGGCTGGACAGCTGAGGAACTGCCCACTGTCTCCACTTTCAACAGGAAGCAAGGGCTGCAGCTGCAGTTTGCTTCCTGCTCTGTCCTGCTCTGTGTGTGAAGATGATGCTCGAGGCCTGCCCTTCCTCTTGTCTTTCCCCTAAATAAGTACCACTAGAAGAATCCAGCTCAACCAGACCACAGGCTGAGGAGAATCAATGATACTGCAAACACCTCAACTTGAACCCAGATGTGAGAATACTCCCTACCACTCCAGAATTCATGAGGCTGAGACTGGAGGATCATGAGTTCCAAGTCAGCCTGGGATACTTAGTGAGATTCTCTACCCACCCACCCCCGAAAGTGTCAAACTCACTTGCAGGAAGAAGATCTGAATGCCTGAGGACCTCCACAAAAAATATACACATTATGTGTGCATGGTGGCCAGGATCTCTGTCACCCCTTTAGGAGCAGTAGAAGGGTATGGCAGTTAGTATAAAAATAGCCCCCGTAGGTTCACACGTTTGAATACTTGGTTCCCAGACGGTGGAAGTGTTTGGAAAGGATTAAGAGTTGCGGTATTATTACAGGAGGTGTGTCACTGGGGGCAGGCCTGGGCAGCTTTCAAAAGCCATGCCATCCCAGTTAGCCCTCTGTCTCATGGTTGTACTTCAAGACGGGAGCTCTAAGCTCCTGTTTTAGTGCCATGCCTTGCTGCCATGCTCCATGCCATGAGTGCCATGGATCCTAACCCTCTGAAACTGTAATTCCCAAGGAAAACCTTTCTTCTGCAGGTTGCAGTGGTCAGAGTGTCTTATCACAGCAATAGAAACGTGAGTAAGACAAGGGGATTGGTTCCCTGTATGAGAAGCTGGCTGAGTTTCTGTCCCTGTTGTGCCCCTTCATACTCTGTGACATAAGATAAATTAAACCTCCGTGTACCTCGGTTTCCCGGGCTGTATAATGAAATCAACGGTGTGTCCTGTTGCTGGCAGTTTTAGTAAATAATACACGCAGCACTAAGTGTGAAGTCTGGCATACGATACAAAGAATGGTGGCTATTGTGTGCCGAGCACCCCCTGCACCCAACAAGTAGGTCTCTCCTCGCTTCTGAATGCTGTATTGAGTGCTTGCTAGTCTGTGGATGGACTGGGAGAGCTGAGCTGAGCTGCTTCCCTCCCCCTGCACATCCAGGTACTTAGGAGGAAAACAACACTACAAAAGGACACACACAAGGTATAAGAGGAAGAGTGGGTAACAGGGAACAAATACAAACACGGTCACAAAGAGCTCTTCTGACGATTGAAATGTGTGTGAAGAGGGAACAGAAGACTTTGAGATCCATCTGGATCAAGACAAACGTGTGACGAGCACAGAGCAGGCAGAGCTGATGCTGTCCTGACAGCACAGAGCAGGGGGGAAGCAGGCATGTGCAGGAGTTTGGCTTGGTCCAACCTCGCTCTTAGAGCACGAGGAGCAAGCACTGTTGGAGGGGCTGAGGCCTAAATAGCCACAGGCAAGATGAGTGAGTACCAACCCCAAAGACGTCTGGACCACCAGAACATCAGTCCTCGCTGCCAAAGCTACCAGTAGATGGTGGGCTCATGAGGGTTTGAGGAGTCAAGAGAGAAGACATGGAAGTGTCGTAACCATTAAAATGAGTGGTAAGTGTGAAGCTCTGAAGTCGAGGGAGGGGGAGGGACGGGACTAAATGACAAGGATCTGAACACTTTAGAGTGTGAGTAGACTTTGAATCAACTGTGCCTTCAGCCCTGGAATCCTTTTAGTTAAACCCACTAAAGCCACTTCAACCTCCGTAACTCTGTATTTGGGCAATCAGGGAGATATTAACTCAGGCTATCTCATTATTATCTACTGCTGTGACCCCATGACAGCCACAGCATTATCCTAGGATCTGAAAATGTATGTTACACAGCAAGGAGAGGTGAAGGTGATAGATGTCAAATTGCTAATCAACCTTCACATGACCTTGATAGAGGGATTTCAGAGAGATGGAATGAAGGAAGCAAAAATAGGAATGATACACCTGGAAGATGGAAGGAGTCATGGGCCAGAAAATGTACACATCCTGTAGAAGCCAGAAAAGACAAGGAGATTCCTCCAAAATGATACAGGCTATTGCCTTTGTTCTTGGTTGCACTCCAGAACTCGATGGTGAGACCCTATTGCTGAAAACCCCACACACTTTGGTCACAGGCCATGAAGATATAAAATTGGTACTGACCAGAAAGCTCCTTCCCCACTGGCCAGTTTCACAGTCCAAGTGCCATGTAAGCCACTAGGGGGGAAGTCATCGACTTCCCTGGTAAGTTACCCAGCTGTAAGCCCCGTGAACTACAGTAATAACCAGAATGGCAAGATCTGTTCTTGAGTGCGGTGGTACCACAAATATTGTGGGAGTAACCAGCTGCTTTCTGATTGGGTGGAAGGTGGAAGGTGAGAACCTTCTCCTGGAAGTTGTCCTCTGACTGCTCTGGCACATGCCACGATGCTCCCTCACACATGAATTACTCGAAAGGCTTTTTTTGGAGACCGGGTCTTACTTGGCATGTGCTCATCTTGGCACATGCCCACCCACTCTCACATATACACACATACACACAGAGATCATAATAATTACATGATGGAAACAAAACACATTATGACAAATTCAACAACCAGGCTGAACAGAGCCAAGGGACGACCTTAACTAGTCCACTGATTTCAAAGTGTTGAACGATACGATATCTAGGAATACATTTGTGCCCCACTGGACCAGTGAAGTGCTCTTGTGGCCACGCCACTGCACCATAGGCTGTGGCTTTTTCCTCTGTGTGGATGCTTGCCCTGCCCCTAGTAGGAAATGCGTGTCTGGTGCACAGTGTGTCAGTGGAGTGCTCGACCATGTATGTGACACCTGTATCTCCACCCCTCCCCCAAGGCTCGCGGACCTTCATGAAGAGAGGTGAAAAGGCAGAAAGAGCCGAAGATGGAGAAGCCAGAGAAGACGGTGCTCTAAACCACTACACTGTCTTCATTTGTTGTGACAGCCACAGGCAAGGAACACAGCTGGCCTCTGCGCCTCCTTGTATCTGTTCCAATCAATGAACTGGACTGGCTGTCTCTGATGATGACCCACCTGCCTGTCTGCTTAGCACACCCTCTGCATGGCTTTCTCGAACAGCCTGCAGCAAAGGCTTGGGGCTCCCACCTCCCTGGCTTCGCATCAAAGCCTCTGAGCTGGGCTGCACTTGCGGAGGTTCCTAGGGAGAATGGCTCCATCATGACCGCTTGACCGAAAATGAGGGGCAGAGGAGTGAAGCATTTGTCCGGTAAAGCAGAAATATTAGTAAGTATCAGTTCCACAAGCAAAGACTTTCTTTAACTAATAGAAATGTTGAAGAGGGGGTAGGTTTCATGCTCCCTTGCACACAAGTTATTTCACAGACCTTTCTTTTGAGACAGAGTCTCACTGTGTAGCCCTGGCTAGCATGGAGCTCACTATGTAGGCCAGGTTGGCCTCAAATTCATGGAGACATCCACTTACCTCTACTTCCTAGGTGCTGGAGTCAAAGGTGTGTACCACCACACCCGGATCAAGTACCTTTTTGTTTGTCTGGCTCAGGACCAGTGGCAGAGCAACTCCTGGTGAATGCTCAGTTGAGGTTCTTGAGCAGCAGGCACTTGTATTCTGTGGTTGGGCCAATGTAGAGAGTGAGCTTTCACATGGAGGAAATCACTGCCTATGCACAAGAGCGTTTCACTGGCACAGCGGGGCCCAAATTTGTTCTTAGACATCACACAATTCAACACGTAGACATCATGAACTAGCTGCAGTCACCCTTCCATTCTGTTTACCTTGGTTGTTGAATTTGCCATATTGGGGTTTGTGATTAAGACAATTTGCAGCTTCCCAGATAAATGATAAAAATCTACCTCAATACTCCGCCTCAACTGTCCACAGTGGCCTGCTCACAGCTGTGGAGCTCAGGGCAGTCCATCTGGGTTTAGTGTGTCGAATCACTCACTGAAGGAAGAAATGAACCTGAAGCAGAACCTGGGTCTTCTGGCCAAGTACGTACAGACCAGACAGAAAAGCCGAGGCTCCAAGCCTCAGTCATACCAAGCACAGTGTCTGAGACAGTAAGGTCTGGGGCAACGGAAGACTGCAGGAGGAGCCCAAGTCAATGGTGTACCCCCTTCGCGGGAAGATGAGGAACACAAGTCGGGCAAAGGTAGGTCTAGGCCAGTCCCGGAGGGCACGTGCCCAGGCTAGAGCCTTTTGCCATTCTGTTGTGGTTTTCCTTTAAAGCAACCCGATACTGTAAACAGCTTCTGCTGTGCTCTCTCCTTTCCCTCCTACCTGCCTCTCTCTGCCTCTCTCTCCTTTATCTCTGGTCTCTCTCTACTTTTCCTCCCCTCCCTCCCTGCCTCCATCCCTCCTGTTCTTCCCTCACCTCTGCCCGCACTTCCCCTATCTACTGAGACTCTCCTTCCTGCTCTCCCGTGTTACAAGAGGAAGGTTATGGTACTGTAGGCTGAGATTTCTCCTTGAGCAGATGCCCAAGAGTGCTGGTTGTTTAGCATTCAGTACCTGTGCACAGCTTGTGAGCACACCATATTTTAGTGTCTGTGTGTTTAGTCAAATACTGAGGACATATGTCTCTTCATAAACCTCCTCCGAGGACTGCTGACAGTAATTCAGAAAACAGTCTTAAATGTACCAGAATCCACCTTTGCCCTCTAGTGGGAAGGATTCATTCCAAAGAGCTCACAAACTCTGCCCAGACCTGAGCCCCCTTAACCCTCCCCTTCAGTAGCCCCTGACCCCTAAGAAAGCTTAACAGCCATAAGCAAAGTGGGCAGACGTGGCATTCCAGATTTGAGTGCCCAGCACCTATCTATCTTCAGCGTTTAATGACGACGCTTCCGGGAATGAAGTAAAACGTGCCACCCGGCACTGCAGAAAAACAAAGACACTAAAATTTAAGAGTGGAGTAAAACGTGTTTATAGACCTTACGGAAGAAAAGTCGCCGAGTGCTGCACCTAGAGACCCAGGCTGCTGCTCCTTGGGACTTTTCGGTGGGAAGCCACCGAGGCTCTTTGTCCAGGTTGAGCAGTTACTTTTCGTTGTTATGAGCAGACGATTGTTTTAGTCGAGGTTTATTTACAGGAAGCAGACCATTTAACAACCCAAGAAAGCATAACAATGGAAACTAATTCTACAGAACATTCTCAAAGCTTGAGGCATGGATTTCAGAGAACACTGTAGTCAGACTTCTGGAATGACGCATATCAATGTCATTCAAGTACCACTACGGAGTGACTGCTGTCTTCTGAGCACTTTTCATATCTTGTTTCATTTATGACTTGGAACAGTCCTCAAAGTAGCTATCGGTTTCCCTGCTTTCCAGATAAGGAAGTTGAGATTTGGAAATAAGCAGCAAAATGGCTCAGTGGTTAAAGGCACTTGCTGCCAAGCCTGATGACCTGAGTTCGATCCCCAGGTCCCACATGGTGGAAAGAGAAAACTAATTTCTCCAAGTTGTCCTCTGATTTCCACGTGTGCACTGTGGCATGGGTGTGCATGTGTGTGTGTCTCTCTGTGTGTGTGTGTGTGTGTGTGTGTGTGTGTGTGTGTGTGTGTGTACATACAATGAATAAATAAATAAATGTAATTTGTTAAGTAACTTCTCCATGGTATTATCATGACAAGTGGTGGGCCAGGACTCAGCTGCAAGTCTTCATAATTCAGAACCTATGCTCTGTCTCTGACTCCTCTGCTTTCTCAACTGTGCTAGCCAAGCTTCCTGGGATGTTTCAAAGGTTCACTGAGGAAGAATGCCATGGAGAATGGCCTGTGAGGAGGATCTGGACCCCCTACAAGGGTCTTTCCACAGCAGACACACAGAGCTGCCAACTGGTGACATAGAGATACTGGTTCCACTCTGCATCGTGGACCAGTCTCCTCATACAACAGGGAGTCAGCTACAATTAACACACTTATCCAATTTGGAGCAAAGTATCTTTCTTTCTTTTCTTTTCTTTTTTTTTTTTCGGTTTGGTTTTTTGAGATAAGTTTTCTCTGTGTAGCATATCCCTGACTGTCCTGGAACTCACTCTGTAGACCAGGCTGGCCTCAAACTCAGTGAGATTCACCTGCCTCTGCCTCCCAAGTGATGGGATTAAAGGTATGCGACACTGCTGCCTGGCTAACCAAATATTTCTCTAACTCAATTTCAGCATTTGTCTGTCTCAGATGATTGTTAATCTTTTATTCTCTCTGGAAAATAATTAACAGTTATTGAATAACATATGCTCCAAGTATCAAAAAGTATTTATTTTGCTACCCAGTTGTTTCATTTAACAATCTGTGGAGTACACATTAGTGTGATAGTAGAATGACAAGTTTTGTCTGTGTACCAACTCATTCTTCAAAGAGTATTCACAGAGTGATACTTCACAGAGTGATTCTGCACAAGAGTGTCAGCTGCACACACGAAGATGTTCCAGGCTTTGTCCCAAACTCTGGGTTTGAAACAGTAGACAAAGCAGATGCATATCATCATTGCTTCTTTGTATCATTATTGCTTTTGGATAATGATTCCTCTTTCTCCCTAAAATTTATCAGCTTGTTGGAGAATAATTAAATAACATTTAAAAAATGGAAATGTGTTCAAAGATTGGGAGACTTGAAATTGTTAGTAAGTCAGTTCCCTGGAAGGTGGTGTACAGATTCAATGACAATCCCAGTGGATCTTTCTACAGACATTGGCAGACAGGGTCTAAAATTTATATAAAAAGCAAAGAACCTGGTGAAATCAAAACAATCTTGAAAAAGACGAGTAATACTGGAGGACTCGGCTACCTGATAGTTAGGCTGAATGTGGGGCTGTAGAGACGGATCAGTGGTTAAGAACATAGAGGTGTTCCAGCATCCACATGTGGCTCACAAAATCACCTGTAACTCCGCTTCCAGAGGATCTGATGCCCCTTCTGGCCTCCAAAGGCATCAGGTGTGCATACACATACATACATGCAGCGGGCGTGACCATACACATGCATACATGGTGGCGGAACACTCATATACATAAACTGTTGCACAGCTTAAAACACTGAAGGTGCAGCTGCTGGTCCAAGGTTGCTGGTGGGAGGATAGACATACATCAGTCAATGGAGCAGAGTTCCAGAGAGATCCTTATGTAGTTAATTGACAAAGATGCTAAAATAACTCAGCAGAGAAAGATTTGTATTAGCAACAAATGGTGCCAGACTCCAAGAGAAATGAATGAACCTCAATCCACACTTGCAGTGTATTTAAAAAATTCAAAATGGATCACAGATCAAAACATAACACCTAAATTTCCAGAAAAAAAATACTAGAGTCTTTAGGTTGTTGTACTATATAAACACTTCATGTATATAATACCATGAATTATTTCATGAATAATTTGACAAATTGAACTACAACAAAAATATAAATCTCTGTTCCTCCAAAGACACTGATAATAAAATGCAATTACATGCCACATACACAGAGAATATATCAGGTGTGTCAGGTGAAGGACTTTTATTCAGAATACAAAAAGAAAACTTGCAATTCAATAAAAAATAAAAAAGACTATTAAGTCTTTTGAAAAGCAAAATAGGAGGGCAATTTGAATAACTCTGGCGAGGATGTGGAGAAAAAATAACCGAAGTCTGCAGGTGTGCATCAGCTCAACCATTATGGATAACAGTATAGAGGCTCCTCAGAAAACTGCTCTAAGTGGGACATGTTAGTGCAAAGCTTTCATCCCAGCACTCAGGAGGCAAAGGTAGGTGATCTCTGTGAGTTCAAGGCCAGCCTGGGCTACAGAGTGAGTTCCAGAGTAGAACAACCATATGATTCAGCTGTCCCACGTTTGTGTGTATAGCCAAGAAAATAAAAAACAATGTATGCAGAGGAGCTGCCTGATGCCCAAACTTACTGTGAGATTATTCACGATGATATGATATAGAAAACTTGAGATGCCCAACAATAGATGACTGGCGAAATAAAATGTGACATAAACATGCAATGGAGGGTTAGTCAGCCGTAAAGGAGAATAAAACCGTGCCATTTGCCCAGAAAGAGAGGAAGGAAGGAAGGAATGAGGGAAGGAAGGAAGGAAGGGAGAGAGAGAGAGAGAGAGAGAGAGAGAGAGAGAGAGAGAGAGAAAGGAAGGAAGGAAGGAAGGAAGGAAGGAAGGAAGGAAGGAAGGAAGGAAGGAAGGAAAGAAGGAAGAAAGAAAGAAAGAAAGAAAGAAAGAAAGAAAGAAAGAAAGAAAGAAA
>CABHPP010127832.1:42720-61522 GCA_902168425.1 Peromyscus attwateri
AAAGAAAGAAAGAAAGAAAGAAAGAAAGAAAGAAAGAAAGAAAGAAAACAACGTTAAACACAGAAGGACAGTACCTCATGTTCCCCTGTGCACTGAAGCTGAAAGTAGAATAGTGGTAACTATTCTTGGGGAGGGTGGGAAGCAGAGGTGGGACTTCAACAGGACAGGCCACATGCATGTGTGCAAATGCCACACTGAATCCCACTTAATGAACAATGACTACATGCTCATAAAAAGTACTAAAAGGGGACACATAAGTAAATGAAAAAATACTGAGGAAATGAAATCAGTATCACATCAAGGTGAACTGTATATCCGCTAGAAAAGCAGCTTAATGTGTGTGGATGGGTGCGGGAATGTGTGCACCAAATGTCACCCACTGCTTCACCCAACAGCAGGAGAACAAATGGTATCCTCCAGTAGAATACGTGTTATCCTCCAGCAGCAGAATACACGGTATCTTCCAGCAGAATACATGTTATCCTCCAGCAGAATACACGGTATCTTCCAGCAGAATACACATTATCCTCCAGCAGAATACACGTTATCCTCCAGCAGAATACATGTTATCCTCCAGCAGAATACATGTTATCCTTCAACAGAATACATGGTATCCTCCAGCAGAATACACGGTATCTTCCAGCAGAATACACGGTATCTTCCAGCAGAATACATGGTATCCTCCAGCAGAATACACAGTATCCTCAAGTCTGTATGGGAGTCTCACCAAGACAGATGGCATCTTAGGCCAGGGAGTTCACCTTAACAATTTTAAGGTATCAGAAACCACACAATGTCTAGTCTCAGACCACAGTGGAATTAAACTAGAAATTAATTTAAAAAAAAAGATTTCTGAAAAATCCTAAAATACTTGAAAATTAAACAACACACTCCCTAATAATGGGTCAAAAACATCTCAAAATAAAATTTAAAATATTATGACTGGATGAAGATACAACCTGTCAAAAGTCACACCATGCAGTGGTGCTGAGGGGACCTAGAGTAGAGGATGTCACCTAGAGAGAGAAATTTCTAAGAAGCATCACTCTAAATACCAAACTCAACAAACATAAACAAAAACACAAATTAAATCCCAAATAAGTAGAAAAAAACATAAAAAATAAAACCAGAGCAAAGACTGATGAAATCAAACACTGGAAATCGAGAGACAAAAATTGATAAAAATCAAAGGCTGGAGAGAGGGCTCAGGGGTTAAGGGCACCGGCTGCTCTCGCAGAGGACCCAAGTTTGATTCCCAGAACCCACATGGTGGTTCATAATCACCTGTGAGTCCAGTGCCAGAGGATCCGATGTCCTCTTCTGACCCCTGCAGACATCAGGCCTGCACATGGTGCACATGGATACATATAAGCACAACAGCCATACACATAAAATAAAATAATTTTAGCTTTTTCAAATCAATAAAACCCAAAACTGTTCTCTGTGAGGTAAAGAAAGCTGGGAGGTCTCTAGCCACTCCACCTAAGAAAGACACTAAGGTAAAAATTATGAACACCAGAAATGAAAAAGAGATGTTGCTAGATCCCACGGGCATGAAAAGGATATAATTTCAGCACAGCTAGACTGGGCATTACATCACATTACAAGCCTGAGGCTAGCCTAGGCTTTATAGCAAATTCTGGGCTAGCTTAGTCTATATAGGCAGACCCTTTGTCAAAAAATTAAAAAGGAATATTGATAAGGTAGATGAAACAGACTTAATATTTAAAATATGCAGCATGCAAAAACCCACACAAGAAGAAATAAATAATATAAATATATATATGATAGTGCAGAAGGACTCATGAGGTCCAGCCTCTGTGAGGAGCTGGAGGCAGTGAACGGTTGCTGGGAGATGGAGAACCGTACTCCTCCATGGTGTAGTCATTGGCAAGTTGTTCTTTACAAAGTACACAACCCTCCATCCATGCTCACACATGCAACCTTACTAAAGCAGGGGTTTGAAATAACAGCCACAAGCAGACAAAACACCATGGAGGTTGAGGACAACGTGTCGGGAGGATGAAGGAGTTTAGTGGGAGAGGGAGAGAATAAAATGATGAGGGAAATGTGAGCAAAATGCAGTGTGTGTGTGTGTGTGTGTGTGTGTGTGTGTGTGTGTGTGTACCGTGAGAGATTCAAAAACCATGACGACACTGTTTCAAGAGATGCAGAAGGAAAACCAGGACACTCTGTTGTGGTTCTCAAAGCTTTCTTCTGAAGTTCAAAAATGGGAGTAAGGAGAACCCCCCTCTGCTTCTTGCCTCCCTACTTCTTGGCAACACTGTAAATTCTTAGCTAGTGAGATAGATTCAGAGAAATAGCCAAGCAGTACAGGCCTGTAATCCCAGCTATGAGGGGAACCACATAGTAGGTTGAGAGTTTAAGGTCTGCCTGAACTATGAAGTGAGTTCAAGGCAGCCTAGGAAACTTGGTGATCTCAAAATTAAA
Source organism: Peromyscus attwateri (assembly GCA_902168425.1). Taxonomy (NCBI): domain Eukaryota; kingdom Metazoa; phylum Chordata; class Mammalia; order Rodentia; family Cricetidae; genus Peromyscus; species Peromyscus attwateri. Next base: position 45,172 of record CABHPP010127832.1, read on the forward strand.
AGTAAAAAGAAAGCCATGGATAGAGCTCGGTGATAGAGCACTTGCCAGCACTGAGATCTCCACCCCTGTTCAGAAAATGGAAGAAACAAATTGCCAGTGTTAGCAAATGGTGTGCTCCTATGTGTTAAAAATCCAAAGGAATCCATTTTTAGCCCCAGAACTAATAATTGATTATAACAAGGTATGAGAGACAAAGTTAATATGCAAAAGTGAGAATTCTTTCCTATAGATTAGCAATGAATAAGTGGATTTTAAAATTAAAGCTATCTATGTCATTACCAAAAATAATATATAGGTATAAATCTTCTAAAATATGCACATATCTCTATGAGGAAAACCACAGGGTTCTGCCAAAAGGAATCAGGGAAGAATTAAGTAAATGAAGGGCTTCCTAGTGTTCATAGCTAAGAAGAATCGACGTTTTCAGGATGTCATTTCTTCCCATCTTGATGTGTAAATGCAGTGTGATCCCAGTCAGATCCCAAAGTGATGTAAGAGTTTATACACTGATCCAAAAGACCCAGGATGGGCAACAGAATACTGAAGAACAGAAGCAATGAGGGTGGGGTAAGGGTAGTGGCTGACAGGACCCAGTTTCAAAACTTGCTACAAAACCACACTAATCAAGATGGCGTGGCATTGGGAGAGGAACTGACAAGTGTGGACCAGAATAAAGTTGCCAGACACCGAGCTCTCTGAATACAGATAACTGAGCTTTGATGGACAGCAGAGCAAAGAAAAACAAGTTTTAGCAGCAGATGGTACTGGAGCAGATATCCACATGCAAGAGTGAATGAGTAAATAAGTCTAGACACCAATCTTCTACCATCAGGCAAGTTAACCAAATGGACCAGAGATGGAAGTATGGAAGTCCAGAAGACAGTACAAGTTTAGATTGCCACTATCATCACTGATGACATTTACAGAGAAGACAAAAACATAATTCCTAAAAGAATGAATTGATGGGGCACTGTCTGCCCTTCCAGAGGACTCAGGTTCAGTTCCAAGCACCCACATGGCACTCCACAACTGTCTGTAACTCCAGGCTCAGGAGATCTGACACCTTCTGGCCTCTGAGAGCACCAGCCACACATGTGGTGCATACACATACATGCAGGCAAAACACCCATACACATAAAAACTTAAGAATTGAAAATTTGGGTGTTGTTAAAATAAACAGTTCTGCAAAAGACAGTGTCTGTACAGTGAAAACCAATCCAGACTTGGAGGAAACATTTGCAAAAGGCTTATTTGGTAAAGGACTATCATCCCAAATAAATACTCCCTAACTTGTGATAGGGTTATAGTCTGATAAATTGAAAATATTATACATAAAAGTGCATTTCTGCTGTCTGTGTGGCTAACACTTGTAATCCCAGCATTCACGAGTCTGATGCTGTAGAAGGACCACAAGTTTGAAGACAGCAATACATAGTAAGACTTTAAAAAACAAGCAACAACAAAATCACCAAACACACCTGACCTGCTGACAGCCACAGCTTAGCAGCAGGGTGTACGGCAGCGTACTGACTGCTAACACTCATGATTGAGACTGACAGAGCTACAGTGATTGCTGCCCAGTAGCACCATACGCCATCAGCTCAGGGGAAACAAAGCCCACACAGTACAGTTTCCACTCAAGGTAAATTCTTTTCTCATCATCATAAAGTCAAGAATGATCAAACTTTTTTAAGTCTAACTGTCCTAAACTAAGAGCCATCTGTTTGCAAAGAACTCCTAGAAATCGGCAGTAAGAAAACATACCAAAGAACTGAAAAGACACATCATCAAAGAGAAAAAAGAGACAGCAGATAAGCCTCTGAGATGCTTCACACCAGAGGTCACTGTGAAAATGGAAATCAAACAACCAGCCAGGCATGGCATCATTTACCTAACCCTGGCATGGAGGCTGGGGCAGGCCTCCTAGCTTATGATGTAATAAGGCCATTTCTCACAAAAATAGAAGGAGGAAAAGTGATGAAACACCACAGCACATCCATTAAAACGACTGAAGTCCCCCAAATAACCTCAACAGTAGTGCTGAGGATATGTTTGCCATGAGGTAACTAGCCTGAGTCACATGCTCCTGACACCATGATGTACCGTCTCAGACTAACAGAGCCAAACACTAAGGACTGAGTCCTCTGAAGCCATGAGCCCAAATAAGTTCTTCCCTTAAGTTGTTCATGTCAGGGATCTGCCACAGAGATGAAAGCTTGACTGATATAGGAGCTGATGAAGGACCATGGACTGTGCAATTGCAAGGATCTTGTCACTTCTGTTAACAATCACATAGACATCCTGGAAAAGACAAGACTGTAGACAATGAAACATTAAGTGTTGCCAGGGCTGGGAATAGGGAGTGGAAGGGATAGCTAGGGGGACTGTCATTTGAAATGTGTTCCAACCCATAGTATGTACACACCAAGAAGAATCTCCAACACTAGCTTTAATATTGAACAGTAGCAATGAACTGATGTAGGTCTACCAGTTGTAGCAAATGTACCACCCTGGTATGGAATACAGATAGTGTAGGAGGTAACACATACATGCGTATGTGTAGTGGGGTGGTATTTGGAGGATCTCTGTGCTCTAGTCTTGATTTTTACTTTGAGCCCAAACTGATTTAAAATTAAATCCTTTAAAACAAACCTGACAGTACAAAAGGCTTAGTAAGGGTGAGAAGCAACCAGATTTCTCATACAGTGTTGGTAGGGATGCAAGTTGGTAGAATCATTTTAGAAAATAGCTTGACAGTTTCATGTGAAATTAAACATTCTAACACCATATGATCCCTTATATGCATGTGTCCCACATAAACAAAAATGTTAATATAAATACCTATACATATCATTTGGGGGACTTTTTGGTTTTTGTCTTCCTGGTTTAATACGGTTTTTGTTTTTTGTTTTTGTTTTTTTGTTTTGTTTTTTTCTGAGACTGGACCTCACTCCTTTGCCCAGGCTTGCCTGGAACTCACTATGTAGTCCAGGCTAACTTCAAATCCATAGTAAGCCACCACATGCAGCTTAATTCCAATTTTTATTATAAATGAGTGTATTTGTCATGTTGGGTTGCCATAACAACAACAACTAGGTGGAGAAAAAGAAGACCATACAGTAGGCATCTTAAACAATAGAAATTAATTTTCTCAGAGTTTGGGAAGCTGGAAGCCCCAGATCAAGTCATCATGTGACTTAATTCCTGGTGATAGCTCTCCTCTTGGCTTACAGGTAGTGACGTCTTCATATTCATTCATAACAGAGAGAAAGACAGAGACAGAGGGAGATCATAAAAGTCACTAATCCTAGCATAAGCACCCCACTCTCATGATTCTTCCAACTCTAATTACCTCCCTGAACCTCCATTAATAAATACCATCACTTCGGATTCAGGATTCAACAGATTCATTTTAATTCTGTAGCAGTAGCTATTGAGTTTTTATTAAATGATTTTTCTCTACCTATTGAGATCTTCATGAAAATATTCCCATTTATTCTGCCAATGTGCTAGATTAAGTTAAAGATTTCCTAATTTTAAATCTTCATTAAATTCCTGAAATAAGGTCTACTTGGCTATAATTTATTTTGTTGTGTACTTATTGCTTGATCTCAGTTTTATTGCTAATAATTTGTTCATAATTTCTAAATAAGCATAGTTTGTGGTTAAGTTTCTATTCATTTTCTGCCTGTAAAGTTTTGACTCTGTTCTGGGAAGTACCAAAGTAACAAGGATAGATTTTCATCTGACTGTATTAGACAAAAATTGGAGTCAGACATTCCTTAAAACTATACAAAATTAACCTCTAAATACAACTGAACTACAAAAAAAGTTAAAGGGAGTAGATCTCCTGCAACGTATTTCGATCTCCAATGGTTCCGTCTCTCAAGGTTTCTCTATTTGGCCTTCTGTCTATTTCTGTAATGTCTACTCTTGTACATTTTCAAAGGCATAAATGTTGCTCTTTCTTATGTTTTGTTTTTTTGCCCTTGGCCAGCAGTTATTTCCCTTCTCTGGAAGACTTTTCACTTACTCTATTTTTATTTAATCAAAATTTGAACAGCCTCTCAAATTCTTAATATTTAGTTTTTTATTTTTTATGATTTTGATCTTGTCTTCACCAATTTTTATCTATTTGCTTTGCAGTTTCTTTTCTTGGTAAATACATTTTATTTGATGATTTCCTTCTGTGAATGTGATGATGATCAGCCACCTGTAGCTGGTTAAATGAATAAAGACAATTTAACAGGATTATATACCTACAATGGGGCTGAAAAGCAGTAAGATGTTCTCCTTGCTACTTAGAAGTAAATGTGACCTGGTATTAGAGGCTATTTGTAAATGTTTGTTTCTATACTTTCACTATGTATCTATATGACCATGGCCAATGTACAGAATTATTACATTTGATATCTAAATTTACTATAAATGAGGTGCAGTCATTGGGATGATAGGAGATTCTAGCTCCAGTATCCTTGCAGAAACAACAATCTGAAGGACTGTCCAAACAGAAAAACAGCTACAGAACCTCAATGAGATGTTAGAGCACCTGGTGTAGTACAGAAACAAGGAACGGTGATTGAAAGAGGGTGGAAGGAGTGCTTCACATTACCCACCCTGCCCACTGTGAGAAGAGGGAGTGCAGCATAGGAGGAAATAACCCTCCATATGAAAACAACACCAAAGCAAGTACTCAGCTTAGCCACAAACCTCAACATCAGACCAGCCTGGGTTCAGGCTAGAACCCATGGCCTTAGGCTCCAGACCAATCCCCTGGATCATAGCATCAACCTTACCCCCATCCACAATTCCAGACTACAAGCCCAGCCCCATAGACACAAGCTCCAGACTTGCCCTGATGGACCCAAACACCTGGTTTTCCCCCTTATAGACCCAGGAATCAAGTTTACCAGCTACAGGACACCCCAGAAGATGACTCCAGATATAACGCTATCTATGACTGCATCTGGCAGCCAGCCCACAGCCTCTGGGTGGTTCTACTGCTAAAGGACTTTCCTTAAAACGTCCAGTCTATAAAAACTGAAAAGTACTCATATTTCTTCAAAGAGGCAGACACAAAGCTACAAGAATCACACACACCAAGAAAACATCACCGTGAGGCCTGAGCTGGCAGAGGATAGAGATGGCTCCCCTCTAGACCTCTTGGTCTGTAGGGGGTGAGGAGGCACAATCAACCAGGAGCACCATCATGCCAAGCATGCTACCCATGGTTTCTAGGCCTGGGCACACAAGAGAAGAAAGACAACAGCTCTGTGCCACGCCTTGCAGCTGGGGCAGGCGGGACTCTACCAGGAGCCCTGGCACTGGGCAGTCAGGCACCACTATGGTGAGCAAGTACAGGGTGGGGAGATGGAAGAGAGAAAGGGCCAGAATGGTTCATGGGCTGGGGAGAGAGGCAAATCTGAAGAGGTGAGACTGGTGAAGAACAGGCTGATGTGAATGGCCTGCTAGCCACCCAAGTCCAAGACGATGTCTAGTCCTGGGCAATTGCCAAGGGCCAGGTCTTGGTCCAAGACCCTGAAGCAGCCAAGGGGGCCTGTGTTGATGTCTGTGGCTCCTGTTACCACTGAGGGCTGTAGAGAGGCCTATAGTCTGGACTACCACCTGGAGCCATATTGGTATCCAAGGGCCATGCTGCCACAGGGACCATGATGATCTGAGTGGCCTGTGCTGCCATCTGGGGCCATGGTGACATCCAGGCCCAGGCTGCTGCTAAGGACCATGGTCCTACCATAGCCAGGGTCTGTGCTGATATCCCTGGCCCATGTTGCCACCAAAGGCCCTGTGGATGCCACCTGGACCACACAGGTTTCGGTCTAGGCCACAACCTGTAACCATGTTGGTGTTCAAGGGCTGTGCTGCCACCAAGACCAAGCCAATATGAGTGGCTAGCACTGTCACCTGGAGCCACTGTATAATCCAGGTCAGGGCTGCTGCTGAGGGCCATGTCTGGGTCCATGACCCCACTGCAGCCAGGGTCTGTGTTAATGTCTGTAGCTCCTGATACCTGGGGCCATGTTGGTATCTGAGGGCTATGCTGCCACAGAAGCCATGCCAATCCAAGTGTCCTGCACTGTCACCTGGGACCCTGGTGACATCTGAGCCTGGGCTGCTGCCTAGGACCATGTCTGGGACCATAGTCCTATCACAACCTGGGTCTGTATTGATGTTCAAGGCCCATGTTGCCACCAAAGACCACACAGATGCCCATGGTCTAGGCTGCAACCTGTGGCCATGAGGGTGTCTGAGCTCTGTGCCATCACCAGGGCCATGCTGATCTGAGTGGTCTGTGTTGTCACCGGGGCCATGGTGTCATCCAGGCCAGGGCTGCCACCAAGGGCCATGTCTGGGTCCATGGCACTACAACAGCCAGGGTCTGAGTTGATGTCCATGGCTCCTGTTACCACCGAGGGCCATGTGGATGGTCAAGACTGGTCAGCCACCTAAGACCATGTTAATGTCCAAGGACCATTCCACTGCTGGAGCCATACTGATCTGGGTGGCCTGTGCTGCCACTGGGGCCATGGTGATGTCTGGGCCCAAGCTGCTGCCAAGAGCCATGTCTAGGTTCATGGTCCCACTGCAGCTGGGGTCTGTGATGATGTCCACGGCCCAGGTGAGCACAGAGGGATCACTGGAACCGTGTTGTGCTGAGCCAGCCCCACCCTTAAATGACCCTAGGATAGCTGGTCCTGCCCCTTGCTGGATACTGCAGGAGAGCTGGTCCCGTACTCAGGAAAGATGACCCCACCCCTCACCATAGGCATGCACCTCACCTGGGCAGCACACTAGAGCTGGCACAGGTGATGTGAGGTCACATCACCCAGGGATGCAGGTGAGCCAACACTGAGCACATGAGAGCAGGAAAGCTGACCCCACCCCACCTCATCCTCCACGTGGTGGCATGGGTGAGAGAAAGATGTCCTTCCCCTGCCTACTCCCGCTTACCTGCGGCAGGTGAGAGAGCTGGCTCTGGGGTCATGAGAGCGGGAAAGCTAGTGCTGACCTCACCAGCTGCAGCACACAGGACAAGAGGTCCTGCACCCCAGCTGGGCAGCACACTAGAACTGACCCTGTTGTTGGGGGAGCAGGAGAGCTGACCCTGCCCCCTACCTCATATGCCCCCTACAGCTATCAGGAGAGAGGGCCCTGCACTTCACCTGAGCAACACAGTAGAGCTGGTCCTGGTGGTGTGAGTGAGGGTGACCCAGATCTGAGGACCTGAAAGCTGGAGAACTGGCCCTGCTCCTTGCTGCAGGCTGCACTGGGTGAGCTAGCTGAGGCAGTGCTGGAGAGCTCACCCAGGTAGTGATAACGAGGGAAAGCTGGAGGGCCGACCAACCCAGCTACCATCCAGGCCCAGAACCAGAACTATGAGTTAGCCCACCCCAATACCCACCTCATCTATGAACTGCTGGAGCACGTGAAGGGGCCGGTCTTGCAGATCCAAAGCTATGGGATCTCTATGACACAAGGCAACAACAGTATGTCCAAGAGGAGCCCCCATGAAGCCCATTATTGGTGGTGTAGCAGAGCCCAGAGGCCTCGAGCCAGATCAATGACTCTGGCAATGAACTTGCAAGTAAAGATGAATGGACTGAAGGGTAAGCTGTGTGACTCGGTGGGCCACACCACAGCTTCCATGACAAGACTCTTCTCCTTTTTATTTATTTGTTTGTTTTGGTTGTTTGGTTTTTCTTTTAAATTTTGTTTGTTTGGGGTGGGGGAGGTTACAAGGGCAGAGGATGGATGCAAGGGGACAGGAGATAAGTGGGATCAGAATGTGTCATATGAGAATCAATAAAAGCTAAAAGAATTAAAACAATAAAAAAGAATTTCATACAACGCATTTTGAGCATTCTCACCTCCAAATTATCCCCTTACTACCCTCTCCACATGTCATTGGTCCTTTCTCATTGCTGAGTAACATTTGGTTCAATGAATAAACCACAATTTGTGGGGGAAAAAATCCTCACCACTAAATGGGTGAAATAAACAGATGACACCAGTAACTGATGCCAGACAGAAATTTATGAGCTTCCTACAAGAAATACAAAATAATTGTCTTCTGGAACCCACAGGCAACTAAGGAAATCAGAGAAACAGCACATGAACAAGAAGAGCTCAACGAAGGGATAGAAACCATTGAAAAGAACCAAATTAAAATCCAGAACTAAAGAATGAAAGAACTGAAATTAAAAATTCCATATTTAGCTGCAGGAACACGGTCTATCAAGGACAGAGGTTAATGTCTTCGAAGACAGATCGTTCTGAAATTACTCAGGACATAGAAAGAATGAAAATAAGTGGAAAAGAGCCTACAGACATTACAGGAAACCCACCAAACAAACCAAAAATCTTACGTGGCATCCAAAGAAAGCAGAAAAACACAAAGGTTATTTAGATAAGTAATGACAGAAAACTTCCCTGCTCCGGAGAGGGAAATGAACATACAGATCCATGAAGACAGAGAATGTCAAATATTAAAGATAAAGAGATCCTCATCAAGACACAGCATAGTCAAATTCTCAAAAAAAATAGAATTTTTGAAACAAGGGAAAAGTGACGTTATGAACAAAGGGACCCCCATGAGGCTATCTAGAGATTTCTCAGCAGACAACTTGTAGGCCAAGAGTGAGGTATGATATATTCAAAGTTCTGCAAAGAAAACTACCTGTCGAGAGCAATACTATCTGACAAAATGTTGTACTTCAGAAACTGTGATGGCTGTTCTTGGTTGTCAACTTGACTACGTCTGGAATTAACTAAAACCCAAATGATGGGGCATAACTGTGAGGACTTTTGTTTTAATTAAATCATTTGAAGTGGAAAGACTCATTTCCAATTCAAATCTTTGAGAAGTGAGTGATCAACCTTTAATCCAGATCTTTTGAGATGAGAAGACCCACCTCTAGTCTGGGCCACATCTTCTGGGCTGGCATCCTATATAAAGGACATGGAAGAAGGAAGCTTGCTCTCTCTTTGCCTGCTTGTTTTCACTCTTGATAGCAAGTCCATTCCTTCACAGGCATCAGAGCCTTCTTCTTTGGGATTCCAGCATATACTGAAGACCAGCTGAGACATTCAGCCTCGTGGACTGAACAACCCCTGGGTTCTTGGACTTCTCATTCAAGACAGCCATTGTTGGATTAGTTGGACCATAGTCTTTAAGCCATTCTAGTGAACCCTTTCTATATAGAGAGATTCATTCTATAAATTCTGTTCCACTAGAGTACCCTGACTAATACAGAAATGAATAGAGACTTTGGCAAATAAAATCTTCAGGAATTCATTATCAATCACAAAACCTGTCTTTTAAGAAATGTTAAAAGGATGTTTTCAAGCTGAAGCAAAGGGCACTATGAAAATAGTAGCTCAGTATGGTGTTGTGTAGTGGGTAGCTGTTCTAGCTTTGACCTTGAAGCATTGATCCTAGTGAGGCAGCTGGTAACTGCCACGCCTACCTACAACCTGCCCCTGGGGCGTGGCTGAGATGGGACCCCTTAAGACCCGAGATCCATAAGTGCCAGCCCTCTTGGCTCCTCGTGATCCTGGATGCTGGACTGTAGACCAAGTCAGAGTTCTCCAGAGAACCCCACTGGACTGCACCTCACTTCTCCTGATCCTGTAACCAACCCCTTTACTGGCTGTAAGTTACCCCCAAATAAACCTCCTTTTAACTACCAGATAAACTAGGTGGAGTTGCCTTGTTAGATCCCCACTTTAGTGCTGCACACCTTTAATACAAGAACTCAGGAGGCAGAGGCAGGCAAATCTCTGTGAGTTCAAGGCCACCCTGGTCTACATAGAGGGGTCCAGGACAGCCAAAGACACATAGTAAGACTGTCCCAAAATAAACATGAAAATATAAAACTTGTAAAGAAAAGTGCATGGCTATTATTCCCTTGCACACAGAGGTCTTATGGTATAGGTACAAAACACAGTTCAGTTTGAAAACTCTATTCCGAAAGTAGTCTTGACATCACTTAGTAACTTACAGTATTTGACAAACTACTTTAGATTCTACAATTAATCTCACTTCTGCATAAATTGCCAGGATTATTAACATTTCTTATTTTGATATCTTAGGTAATAAATGCAATTCACAGTTACAGCAGCTGTGGTTGCAAGGCTGCTGTGAGCCTAAACTGCTGCAGAGAGGGCTTTGGGGAGGAAGGGGGGTGCCAGGGCTCGAGGGAGATAAGATAGACTGGGGCTGGGAGTGATCAGAATGCATTACATATATGCACAAAATTATCAAAGGACATTTTAATTAATAATAACTTTTATAATACAAAGTCTATGTATTTTAAAGAGTAAAAACCAAAATGAAGTTACTCTTAATAGACTCACACCACACATCCTTCTAAAACAAGCCTTTATTTTATTCAACATTAAGTGCTGAAATTCAGCTGAATAAACCACATCTATAGCGTGTTCATTTAGCTGCTCTATCACACTGATTCACCCACTAACTTACCATTCCTTTGGTTTGGCTTTTTAGTTTTATTTTTTAGTTAGGATACAAAATAGCAGGTTTCCTTCCCACTCTTTTATACATTGTTTGGGGGGGGGGTCTCCCTCCCTCCCCAGCCCCGTCTCCCCTTCCTATTTGTTTCCTTCTGCCCCAGCCAGCACCCCCTTTCTCCTCTCACGTCACATGTGTTGTGTAATCCTTCCCAGCTGCTTCCTTAAGACCTCCTCCCGTCTCACTGTCCTCTCCTTTGTAACGCTGTGGCCTGCACCGACACTCTCTCCCACCTACTACTGCACATCCATAAAACGAAAAGTGAGGTGCGGCATATGAAAGAGAACACGAACATTTGTCTTTCTGTGCCAAGGTTAGCTCACAATATAATATTTTCAACTTCCATTCATTTTCCAACAGAATATTTTGGAATTTGTTTTTTTATTTGTTTGTTTTGTTTTGTTTTGTTTTGTTTTAAGATAGGATCTTACTGTATAGCTCCTTGAACTCATAGAGATCTACTGGCTCTGCCTCCCAACTTCTGGGATTAAAGGTATGTACCACTCTGCCCACCTTCCTGTAAAGTTCTTAATTTTGTTTTTCTTTATGGCTGAATAAAATTCAATTATGCACATTACCACACTTCCATTATCCATTCATCCATCAGTTGATGGAGGTGTTGATAGAATGTAGGCAAGTTCTGTTTCCTTGTTTTTGTTTAGATGTTCTTCAAAAGCCTGTCTCAGTGTTCAATCCCAGCTTTCTGCCTCATCCATACCCAAGACAGTGTTTCCCACCCTCTCATTTGATTAAACCCTTAATGACCCAGCGACTACCGCACTCAGTGCCCTCTTTCTCTGGGGACCGGGGCATCAGCTCACCTGTGCTTTTCCACTTGCTCTGCTCTGGCACTGGACACATTTCTCCTCCTTCCTACACTCCTCAGGTGACCTTGGTGGTGTGACACAGCTCACATTCATAAACAGTCCAAGTTCTTCCAGGGATCTCACCTTGCCACTGGAATCAGAGTACTTCTGAGGGTTTGGAGAAAGTCGTGACATTGCAGATTTATGTTTTAAGAAATCCTCCCAGTGGATTAGTAGGGCCTGACTGAAGTAAATGAAGAATCCTAAAGCCATGCATGGTCCATCTGTGGAAAAGTGTCTCTAACCCATTAAAAATGTCAAGACACAGAAAGCAGAGTGATGAGCCACTTAAACCTTAATTCAGCTCTCATTTTTGACTTAGGGAAACTGAGGCAGGGATGAAGTCCATGACTCACCCACAGCCGCTCAGAGCATGTCAGATGCCAAAAGTATCCCCTTAGCTATTCACTCTGCAGCTGACTTTTCTCCACTGTGTTGGTGTGATTGAGAATGTCATGGAGAGTCTACAGTAGAATCTAATTGAGTCGATGTCTCTGGGCATAGAGCCTTCCCCAGCTCCCCAGAAAGATTAATAAGAAGTGGCCCCTGCCCTTGAGAAGCCCACACTCTAGCAAGCGTGGCATTAATAAAACCAAGAATAAAGGCTACCACAGCTGAATGCCCGGGGTGGTCTGGAAAAGCACAGAAGCCAGTGCTGAACTTGATTGGTGAGGTCAGAAGGGTGACATTCAATCTATGCAAAATCCATTCTGCTTTGTTTGTGTATCTACTCCAAGAGTAGAATAAGAAAATGTTCTATTTTTAACTCTATTTATTCATATCATTCCATAAATATTTACTTGAATATTTGCTGAGTTCTTGCCTCATATCAGATTCCTCGTGGCAAAAGCCAATGGAGAATGACTAGGGAAAAGCTACCCTGGCGGGGGTGAGGACACTCTAGGACAGCCTCGAAGACGACAGGTACTATGCAAAGCAAAGCCAATAATGAAAAAAATCTAAAGGCTGGAAAATGTGATTCCCAATCACATTAGACTCTGACAATTGCATACATCCTTCTTCCTCTTCCAAAGCCTGCTTTGGGAGGGAATAAATACATCTATCATTCTTATCTGGGTGCAAATTTAAATTTCAACACATAACTCTCCGAGGTCATTGTGGTTTAATTTTTATGAAAACAATCTTTTAATATAGACAAGATATTTTCAGGGCTTGGGATGCAGCCCAGTGACTGGTCTGGCATGTGCAAGGTGTTGGGTTCAACACAAGGCAGGGGTGGGGGAGAAGACGATATTCTCATATTGTAGGAAGTGTGGGCATCTGTGGAGGGAAAGAGCCTAGCAGCTGTGTGCCCATGCATCATGCACCTGCCATCCCTGGACCCCACACCCACAGTACAGTGAACACAGACACTGTTCTACACCTCACCGCCATCTCCAAACCACTGCTGCAGAAGTGTGTCTTCTGTGTTGGCCCCCTCTGCAGGAGCAGTTAGATCATGTGTCTCACCTCAGTCTTTGTGGCTTATTCTCACTTCCTGCCCAGGGTGTCTCTGATGCTGCAGCTTGGGGCAGCCACTCAAATGTACTCTTTTCTCAGCACATATGACCAGGAAATACAACAGAGTTAATTTCCCTGAGACCATCTTGATCCAGGGCGAGGCAGGGAAGCTAGTGGATTCATGCTTCTGTCTTTGGTCTTTCGGGCAGACACTCCACAGAGTGCCTCGGGACCCTGAGATGAGTAAAGCAGCTGTAGAAGCTGGCAGTTCAATAACCCAGTTTGGCCTGACTGCCCTCCTGAAACCCGGCTCTCTAGGATCACATTCCTACAAGCTTCAATAACAAGCCTGTGTCTCAGGCTCTGATTTCTGGGTAACTAAAACTTGGATTATCAGGATCTATTACTTTATTCTTTCCTTTAAGAACCCTTCTGGAGAGGTTTAAAAAGAAACAGTCTCCATGTTTCCCAATAATCTAAAATTCTGAAATTTGACAGGAATCTGCAGATGTGACTGTCACCTCTTTCAGGAGGCAGCCACTTCAAGTTAGTGAGTCACAGAATTAGTCAAAGCACACTGATGCCAAACGTGTGCCTTCCTCTTCAGACGTGGTTTCTTTCAAAAGTTCTTTTTACATCTTATTTCTTGGATTTTCTGGCTGCACATTGGCCTGGCAAGAATGCCTGGGTCACAGATGCTGTTTTCATTTTCATATTTTGTTTCTCTTATGTCTAAAGTACGGAGAACTCTGTCCATGGTACCAAGGACCATGACTGCTGAAGGCCAATGTGAATAAAGTCCCTTACACAGCTTGTAAATGGACCATACTTCACTGAATATCAGCAACCCACTCAGGTCCACGCTGGTTGGAGCAGAGAGAAGGCTTATAGAGGTTCCTGGCTAACTCTTGCATAGAGATACCCAGCCTGGCCAGGTGGTGATGGCCACCTAGTGAGGTAAAGATGTGTTGTGCTCTTCTCGCTTGTGCCTTCCTTGTTTAATGCAAGAGTCAACCCTTGCATGTTGTTGGTACTGGAAGTCTAACTCAGACATCTAGGGAAGAGTCAGCATGTGAACCATCTCACTTTCTGATTTGAGGGGTTTTGTTATAGTTTATTTGGCTGGTTCACTGGTTGGTTAGCTGTTTGGTTGGCTGGTTGGTTGGTTGGGTAGATGGCTGACTGGCTGGCTGACTGGCTGGTTTGTTGGTTGATTGGTTGATTGGTTGGGTGATTAATTGGTTAGTTGACTGGTTGGTTAGTTTTAATACAGGGTTTCACTATGTATCCCTAGCTGGCCTGGAACTGTTACATAGATGAAGCTGGCCTCAAACTCACAGAGATCTTCCTGCCTCTGCCTCTAAAACGCTGGGATTGGAGGTGTACACCACCATGCCAAGCCTCATCTAGCTTTTCAAAGCATGGTTAAGTTTTCAGATCTGAGTTTGTCTGGCATCTCAGAATCTATCGAGGGTCAGTTTCCTGAGCAGTTCACCTATGAAATGCCAAACAAGTGGGAAAACGTGGCGAGCTCCGTCAGTGACAGAGGGAGTTGGAGGATGAATAGCTTCCTTGACTCTGACGCCTGACTGAGCAGTGTGGACCCAGACATCACCCTGCTACATAAGCCCTTTGCTTGGCTTACCTGTGACTGCCAGAAGAATAACTTCTTCACCAGCCTTCCCAAGATCCCAAGATTGTCTCTCATGGAACTGCTTACACTGGCAAGTCTTACAGGTTTTATTAGCTATAGTAATTACATAAAATAATGGGCTTCATTATGACATTTTCATATACGTATAAAATGCACTTGAGCATATATCTTCTCAGGCTCCTCCCCCCACTACTGGTGGCTGTCTTTTTTCTTCCTTTTTAAATTGAAATAGAATTATATCACTTCCTCCCTTGCTCTCCTTCCTCCATCCCCGCCCCACACACAGTCCCTCTCAAATTCATGACCTCTATCTTAATTGTTGTTGTTACATATGTGCATATGAATAAATACATAAATACAAGCTGCTTAATCTGTTGAGTGTTGCTTATGTGTATTATACTTTAAGGGCTGACCACTTGGTATTGGATAACCACTTAGATGGTTCAATCCCTGAGGAACACTAGCTCATGCTCATTCTCTCTCTCTCTCTCTCTCTCTCCAGTTATTAATTGACTTTATTTCTTCATCTAGGAGTGGAGATTTCTCACCCTGTGAGATTTCTCCCATCTGTGTTGGCACGTCAATTGGTTTTGCATTGTTCAGGTCTTGTTTAGGCAGCCATATGGTTGAGATGTCATGGGTGTGGCTTCCTTGACATATCTAGAGGACACAATCTTGCCCAGAGTTCCTGGTCCTCTGGTTAATCTACATTCCATATATGAAAGGAAACATGAATAGTTGTTTTTCTGGGTCACCACATGATCTCCAGCTCCATGCATTTTCCTGCAAATGGCAGAATTTCATTCTTTGTAGGGCCATATAAACCACCATTGTGTATGTATGTTTGGGTAGGCGTGTGTGTATTCACATTTTCTTTGTTTTTCTGTTGGTGTCGTCTAAGCCAGTTACACGTCTAAGCTGTCTAAATGATGCAGAAAAGAAGGAGAATTGCCGTTCTCTTCAGTGTGCTGACTTTGATCCTTTTGACTGTACACCCAGGGCTGTTACAGGAGAGGCACAGTAGCATTCACAGCAGCAGGAGTGAGTGTTAGGGGCATCACTGTGGTCCATCCCTGAAGCACGCAGAGCCAGAGTTCCACAGTTACCTTCAAAGTCACACCTACTTCCACCAGTCACGTCCTTCCAGCTAAAGGGTCCATAATCAGACAAAACAGTGCTACCACCCGGGGAAAAGAGTTCAAACCTTAAGTCTGTGGAGGACATTTCAAGTCCCCACAGTCGGGCAGGGGTATGATAACCCCTCTCTACTCCAGCGGCCTCTGAATATCCGCTTTCTTTGGGATTTTATAGAGTAATTCAGGGACATACTAGCTGTTCCTTGACCTGGTTGTACTCTGCAACAACCTTGACAACACCTCTCCCAGACTCCCTGCCTTGGCCCCCCTGCGCAAGACTCTTGTTGCCAATGCCTCTCAGCTGCCAGGACATCTGTATGAGTGAACAGAGTTGCAAACCTCCAGGCCCACTTGGCCTCTATGGCACCCATTGAGCCCTTGGGAAGCACAGCCTTGCCACACCAAATGGTACCTATTTCACAACCTCTGTGCCACCTCTCACAGCTAGCACAGGCTGATCCCATTTTCCAAACACTCTAGGCAAGAACTGGCTCCAGTCTCTCCTTTGCTGTGTGACCCCAAAGTTCTGTAGCTACTTCCAGGACTAAGAACTGCCCTTCCAGCTGTGGTCCCAGAGGAGTCCACAGTCTCCTCAGTCCATCAGTGTCCTCACCAGTGGGAGGTGTCTGACTCCTCTCTCACACAGTGTTTCCAGATTCCCCATTATGGGCACCAAGAAGGTGTC
>CABHPP010127834.1:0-48702 GCA_902168425.1 Peromyscus attwateri
AAAAAGTCCCACTGTATAGCTCTGACTGGCCTGAAACTTGGAATGTAGACCAGGCTGGCCTTGAACTCACAGAGATACTCTTGCTTGCCTCTGCCTTGTAGATCCTGGGACTAATGATCATCACCACAGCCATTGAGTACATGCATTTTTAATTTAAACTGTATTAAATTGTTATTGAACCTATCTTACAAAAATACCTAGGTGGTTGAGATTTTGTTGAGAATTGCCATGCTTGACTTAATTTATATATGCTCAGTCTTATGGGATTCCTTCTGAAATGCATTGTTTAAAATACAAATTCACTTGGGTATAGTGGCACACACCTTTAATCCCAATGCTTGGGAGGAAGAGGCAGGTGGCATTCTGTGAGTTTGAGGCCAGCCTGGTCTACAGATCAAGTTCAAGGATAGCCAGGGCTACACAGAAAGACCTTGTCTCAAAACAAATTACAAATTCTTAGATAAAATATTGTATTTTACTCATGGAATAGCTAGTTAAACTACATATAGGTGAGTGTTCAGAGACAGTGGAATTGAGAAAAGTTAAATTTTTTCTTTTTCTTTTGTTTTTGGTTTTTTGAGACAGGGTTTATTTGTGTAGTCCTGGCTTTTTTGGTTCTGTAGACCAGGCTGGCCTCAAACTCAGAGATT
The DNA here is from genome assembly GCA_902168425.1 of Peromyscus attwateri. Lineage (NCBI taxonomy): Eukaryota > Metazoa > Chordata > Mammalia > Rodentia > Cricetidae > Peromyscus > Peromyscus attwateri. The sequence goes on from CABHPP010127834.1 coordinate 651, forward strand.
CATCTGCCTCTCCCTTCCGAGTGCTGGGATAAAAGGCATCTGCCACCCTTGCCCAGCAAAGAAAGTTAAATTTTTATATACTGGTTGTGACCAGGAGATAGGTGGAGATAGTATTGTCTAGGTAAGACAAGCATGATGAGAATAAAATTTACATAGACTTTAGGCCCCCAGGGGTCCTTTGGTACTTTTGTGAACCTAGCTGTAAGGAATGGTGAGACTTAAGTGTGGCCTCAGGCTAAGACTTGATAGACAAATGCTTTTTATTTTGTTTTGGGGCAGGGCAGACAGACTTGAGTCTTCTCTGTAGCAGGGGCTGACCTTGAACCTCTTCTGATCCTCCTGCCTCTACTGCAAAGTGTTTAGATTGCAGGCATAGCCACCATGTCCAGCAACAAATAAAATCTTGACATAAAGTCACAATAGGAAAGTTAACTATATTGGGATCCTGATTTCATGATACGTGTAGCTGTCTATAATAGACTGAAAGAAAGGGAGACTGAATATTACTAACAGTACTTGAGTTGAGTTTCTAACGGTCAGGCTTTCATAATTGCTGCAATAATTTGTAGGACAAGTATTTTGTTTTCTTTTCTTTTGGTTTGTTTTTTTCAAGACAGGGTTTCTCTGTGTGACAGTCCTGACCTTCCTGGAACTCCATTTGTAGATCAGATTGGCCTCGAACTCAGAGACTCGCTTGCCTCTGCCAACCGAGTGCTGGGCTTAAAGATCTGTGCTGTCACCACCTTGCTTCATTTTTTTTTTTTTTTTTTTTAAATAAAGAAATATGAGCTGGGTGGTGGTGGTGGCGGCGGCGGCGGCGGCGGCGGCGGCGGCGGCGGCGGCGCACGCCTTTAATCCCAGCACTCGAGGCAGAGCCAGGCGGATCTCTGTGAGTTCGTTCGAGGCCAACCTGGACTATCAAATGAGTTCCAGGAAAGGCGCAAAGCTACACAGAGAAACCCTGTCTCGAAAAACCAAAAAAAGAAATATGAAATAGTATAGTAAAAGGTGGCACTTGAGTACTTTAAAATAATTGGGTTTAAACTTTATTAATAGCCATTTGTACATGGTCTCACTATCTCTGGCTGGCTTAAAACTCTATGTAGACCTTTTGTCTATTTGTTTTTTATTTTTTAAATTTTACTTTTTTAATTTTTTAATTGCCATTTCTCTGTGTAACAGCTCTGGTTGTCCTGAAACTCACTCTGTAGACCAGGCTGGCCTCGAACTCACAGAGATCCACCTGTCTCTACCTTCCGAGTCCTGGGATTGAAGGTGTGTGCCATCACCACCTGGCTTTAGCTTTTTCTTTCACGGATGTCATGATGATTAGGAGTCATAATGGTTTTTAAGATAGATTAAGAGTTAATCATAGAATTTTAGACTTAGTGGGGAACAAATCCTTAATTCTCCTAAAATTAAGTTCATTGTTTTAAAACTGAGTTTTTTTTTAATTAAAAAAGTTTTACATTCATTTACTCTGTTTGTGCATGTGTGTGAGTGTGCGTGTGTAGCACGTACATTGTGGTGTACATGTGGCAGTGAGAGGACAGTTTGTAGGAGTCAGGCCTTGACTTTCACCATGTGGATTCTGGGGTCCAAACGCATGTCATCAGGATTGGTGGGAAGCACCTTTACCTGCTGAGCTTTTGGTAGCCCAGTTCTGAAGACTTAAGTGTGTAACAAATGTTCAATGAAAGTGCTATAGGATGACTTGTATAAGATACAAGAATGTGAACAGGATGATAGATCAGTGACTCGTCTATCATTTTTATTTAGTATATATGTATGCATATATGTTTTGAGACAGGCTCTCACTCTGTAACCCAGGTTGGCCTCAAATTTGGAGTGATCTTGGTATTTCCTAAAAACAGACATCAGGACAAACTATCGACTGAATTGATACTTTACCATTATTGTGAATTGCTGCATTGTTGAAGGAACCACCTAGATAAAGCCAGTCCTATACTTGTACCGTTATTGTAATCTAGTAAACTAAGAGAATTTGTAATTGTAATTGGCTGCCTCAAAAATGGCTTGGGGTCAGTGAGGTGGCTCAGAGAGTAAGGGTGTTTGTGGCCAAGTCTGACCAGCTGAGTTTGAGCCCCTGAACCCACATGGTGGAAGGAGAGAACACAATCCTGGAAGTTGTTTTCTGATCCCCACAGGTGTGCAGTGTCATGTAGGTACCCATACATACTCTCAGGCACAAACAGGATATTAATAAAATTTAAAAATAATTATAGCTTTGGTAGGTAGCAGGAATTTTGTGACGAGGAAGGGGAACTTTTTTGCTAGTTGGACCCCATTTTGTAAGCAAACATCCTTAACTTTCTTCTGATTGTTTCAGCAATACAATTTTCTCTTGTCATCTTTTTGAGAGAAATGGGAAAAAAATTATGGTTGAGTTCAGTGAAGACTGAGTTGTGTGGGCCAGGTTCTTAGAGTTTTGGATAAGATCATTGCCTTCAAGAGTTTTTAATTCTTTGCAGTGCTTTGCAAGCTCACCAAGGGTTCAACTCATGAGCCACATCTCCTGTCCTTGCCATCGGGACTGACTTTGTCAAGTGCGATTGAATATGTTGTAGGAGATTATTTTAGTGTGATTTGGTAGGGAGTAAGGGAGAGATGACCTCAGGGTTTACAGAAGTTTATGGGTGTGGGGGTGGTTTTTTTATTGGTTATATGATACTTGGGCTGAATTTTAAACAGTGAAGTTAACTAGATAATTAGTTGAAATAATATTTGTGGTAAAGAGGATAGAAAGGTGGGTAGAGAGCACAGAGTGTCAGCAACTTTTACAGAGAATGACAGCAAAAAACAAAGACGAAAGAAAGACTGCGCCTGGAACCCTCTCTGGGGAAGACAGACAGGTGGATTGCTGGTGCTGATTGTGTGCTCCGAGTGCTGTGAGACTGTCTAAGTTGGAGAAAGACTGAGGAATGTACCTCATGTCTACCACTGTCCTCCACACAGGAACATCAGCACACATGAACACCTCGATGTATTTGCACCACACACACACACACACACACACACACACACTCACACACTCACACACTCACACACTCTCTCTCTCTGCAGTACATATTGTAGGGTGATATATTTGCCAGTGAGTTTAGTTTTTATTGGCAGTTGGTGAAACCAGGTAAGAGGAATAGGCAAACTTCTGTAGTTCAGAGGATGGATTTAAAGGGAAAGACTGAAAATTTAATTTTAGAGGTTAAAAATCAGAATTTGATAATTGACTGTAGGGGGTAAGGACAGGGTTTCACAACTAGGTGGTTGATGGAGTTTAGGTTTCTTGGTTGTGGGTGACTATAGGAGAAAAAAAATACAACAGGAAGAAGATATTTTGGGATGGGATGCGATGAGAAAAATGAATTTAGTTTTGTGTAAGTTGAGTTTGAGGTTCCAAACATGATAGATTGATGTGAGTCTGAAATTTTAGATGGTAGTTTAGAAAACTAGCAGAGTTATGTTGCTGTTTCTAGTGAACTTTTGGAAGGCTTTCTCCGGCACCAACACCCCTCCTCTGTAATCTGTTTACCTGGGCATCAAGTAACTACAGAACAAACTACTGCTCAGTTTTTAGATTTCTGGGAAACCAACTTTTTATAATCCTAAATGAGATCTGGTTGGAATGTTAAAAAAAGTGAGCCCTGCCTGGTGGTGGTGGTGGTGGTGGTGGTGGTGGTGGTGGTGCAGCAGAGGCGGCTGTAGCAGCGCATGCCTTTATTTATAGCTTTTAATGCCAGCAGAGGGATTAAAGAGGCAGGCGTATCTGTGTGAGTCTGAGGCCAGCCTGGTCTGGAAATCGAATTCCCGGATAGGCTCCAAAGCTACACAGAAACCCTGTCTCAAAAACAAAAACAAAACAAAAAAAGAGTGCTTTGTTATTTTTGTCTCAAGTTCTTAGACTTAAAGTATCATTCTTATATTTTATTACTTTCATTCATTAGTACTAGACTTTTTTTTTTAATAATCCTGATCATTTCCCAGTCTTCTCCTACTTTTTAAGTGTTACAGAGAAAAATTATATGGAGGGCTGTAGAGATAAATGGCTCAGTGATTTAGAGTGTTACTGCTCTTCCAGAAGCCTGAGTTCAGTTCCCAGCACCCTCATATATCAGGCAGCTCACAAAGTGCCTGTGACTCAAGCTCCAGGGATTCGGACATCTTCTGGTACATACACACATGCAGGCAAAACACCTATACACGTAAAATAAATATATCTGAAGTGTTGATTGGATTATGTAGCGAAGCCATCTGGACCTTGTGTTTTATATAAGGTTTTTACTACATACTCCATTTTAAATATGAGGTTACTTGGGCTGTTTATCATTGAGTAAGGTTTGAATTTTTGTTGAGACAAGTTTTGCTGTGTCTCAGGTTGGCCTGGAAGTTCTGATCCTCCCTTGGCCTCCTGACTACTGGGATTACAGTTGTGTGTTACACTGTCTCCTGCTTGTGACTTTTTGAGGGATTTGTTATTTTGCCTGAATTGGTAAACGTAAAGATGTTTGGAATTCTCCATAATTCTTTCTAAGTCTACAGTCTCCATCGTTATTTTCAAGTTTTCATTCCCAATATTGGTAAATTGTATCCTTTTTCTTATTCTTGCTAGAAGTTTTATCAATTTACTGATCTGTTCATAAAAAGTCAACTTCTGGCCAGGCAGTGGTGGCGCACGTCTTTAATCCCAGCACTTAGGAGACAGAGGCAGGTGGATCTCTGTGAATTCGAGGACAGCCTGGTCTATAAGAGTTGAGGACAGCCAGGGGGAGCTACACAGAGAAACCCTGTCTCCAAAAAAAAAAAGTCAACTTCTGGTTGCATTGACTCCTCCCTCCATTTTATAGTTCTAGAGACAACCTAAGGCCGTATGCATGCTAAGTTAGTGCTCTGCCCCAAGCCAAAACTCCATCCCCAGCCTTGTTTTATGGAATTTCTTGACAGTTGGTTGCATTTGTTGCTGTTGTGTGTGAATGAGGGTGTGTGTATTGGTAGAGCATGCCACAGTGCATGTAGATGCCAGAGGACAACTTTCCTTTCACCTTTATGTGGTCTCTTGGGCTTGAACTTAGGTTGCCAGGCTTGCATGGCAAGTGCTTTTACTCAACTTGCCACTTTGCCAGTTTTGGGAATATTTTGCTGAATACTAAATATAATAAATAGAAAGTAAATGCTGGTACAGTATATTTGGAAAGTCGGATTCCTGGACTTGTCAGTGAAGGTGTTTGGGTTAGCCTAGTCAAGAGTTGAGTTTCAGTTCTTTGCAGTATCTTTGTGTATCATTGGCTTAATTAAGTTCCCTTGTTACTTGGCTTAGAATCATAGTTGAAATGTGGGAAAGTTCCTCAGTTTTCCTGACCAGCGCTGGGCTTTTGTTTATTCTCTGTGCCTCCGTGTTTGTTACCTGGTGTGTGCTATCCTAGTGACAGTTCTGAGCATCTTCCACTCTTTTTTTTTTTTTTTTTTTTGGTTTTTCGAGACCAGGTTTCTCTGTGTAGCTTTGCGCCTTTCCTGGAGCTCACTTGGTAGCCCAGGCTGGCCTCGAACTCACAGAGATCTGCCTGCCTCTGCCTCCTGAGTGCTGGGATTAAAGGCGTGCGCCACCAACGCCCGGCTCCACTCTTTTCTTATCCTTAATGATAGATAGCTTCTCTTGTGCCATGGGGTCTAACTGGACTTGCTGCCTGCCCCTCCAGAGCCTTCACGGTTTTAGACCTTAAGGGAGAGAATTTGGTTTGGACTCTGTTTCCTACACTAGAGGTTGCTCCAGCACCTGTATTGTGTGCTCATGCTAGCCCATGTTCATCCAGTCTGTTAACAGTTTTTAAGGACTGGAGAGATGGCTTAGTGGTCAAGAGCATTTGTTGCTCTTGAAAAGAACCTGGAGGGGCTGGAGAGATGGCTCAGTGGCTAAGAGCATCTGGCTGCTCTTCCAGAGGTCCTGAGTTCAATTTCCAGCAACCAAATGGTGACTCACAACCATCTGTAATGAGATCTGGCGCCCTCTTCTGGCTTGCAGGCAAACATGCAGACAGAACACTATGCATAATAAATAAATAAATCTTAAAAAAAAAAAAAAGAAAGAAAAGGATCTGGAGAGGAGAGAGATGGCTCAGTGGTTAAGAGCACTGACTAATGTTCCAGAGGACCTGGGTTCAATTCAATGTGCACTGGTGTTTCACCTGTATATATTCTGTGTGAGGGTGTCAGATCCCCTGGAACTGGAGTTACAGATAGTTGTGAGCTGCCATGTGGGTGCTGGGGATTGAACCTGGGTCCTCTGGAAGAGCAGCCAGTGATCTTAACTGCTGAGCCATCTCTCCAGCCCTATTTTTATTTTTTAAACATTTCAAATGCATGCCTTTAATCCCAGCATTCAGGCAGGTAGATCTCTGAGTTCGAGGCCAGCTTGGTCTTCAGATCGAGTTGCAGGACAGCCAAGGCTACACAGAGAAATCCCATCTCAAAAAACCACTTATAAATAAAAGAATTAATTCTGCTATATGAACAAAACAATTTTAGATTCTTTTTCACATGTTTTTATGGTGTAATTTCTTCATTTGTTCTACTACAGAAGAAACCATGTTTGTAACCTGTCTCTCCTAAGAAGGGCTTATCTTTCTTGGATTTGACTTGTTTTGTTTTTTTTTTTTTTTTTGGTAGACCAGGCTGGCCTTGAACTCATAAAGATCCTCCTGCCTCTGCCTCCTGAGTGCTGGGATCAAAGGTGCACACCACCGCCACCCGGCTTTTTCTTGGATTTGAGATTGTTTAGTTACTGCAAGTCTTTAGTACTCTACTCTGCTAACGACAAGAAAATTGTCTTTTATGATTCACCCAAGTTTTCTATTGCTGTTGGTGTTAGGCTGCAGTAGGTTACTTACCAGCTTTCTGTAGATGAGGAAGAACTCCGTTACAGCAAAACTTTAAGCAGAACTGGTCATAGTACTTTCTGGGATTACAGTTTTAATTCTGACTTTTTTTGGGGGGAGGGGGGAGCTTTGAGTTGTCATCTCCTGATTTAGTTCAAGGAAAGGGTCAGGCTGGCCAGATTGAAAGTAAAGAGAGAAAACAAGGCCTTACTTGGCCTTAGATTGCATTTTCCTCTTAAGAGCCCTAAAGCTGGGTGGCTCTGTAGAAAAGGCTGGCCTCTGAGCTGCCTCTGTCTCCAGAGTGCTAGGATTAAAGGTATTGGCTACCTTGTCTGTTGCTGACGTTTCTTTTTGAATCCAGTCAGTTTCTAGTCTCTGATGAGGTTTATATAGTCCTTAAGATGAATGATTTGTACACATTTTCTTTATATGTATGCACATGTGCATGCCACAATATGCATGTGGCGGTCAGAGGGCAATTTATGGGACTCTAATCTCCCATCATGTGGGTTCTGAGGATTGAACTCAAACTGTGTTTACCCATTGATCCATCTCATTGACTCTTGAGTTGCTTTTTGACTTTGTACGTTAGAGTACACAAATATTTTTAATTTTTTTTTCTTTTTGGTTTTTTTCGAGACAGGGTTTCTTTGTGTAGCTTTGGAGCCTGTCCTGGAACTCACTCTGTAGACCAGGCTGGCTCCGAAGTCACGAGATCCTCCTGCCTCTGCCTCCCGAGTGCTGGGATTAAAGGCGTGCGCCACCACTGCCCGGCAAATATTTTTAATTTTGATGTCTGATTTATTCTTTTTTGAGACAGGGTCTCATGTAGCCCAGACTGGCCTTCTGCTCTCACAGAGCTGTCTGCCTCTGCCTCCTGAGTACTGAGATTAAAGATGTTTTAAGTAGGCTTTGAAGAGACAAGGGTTTTTATGCCTGAGCCATCTCCCGTCTCCCCTCCACCAGATTCTGGATTTTGGATTTTTCTGTGTAGTTATTTTATGGGTTAACTTGTCTTACAAGTGTGTTCATTTACAACACTCTTTTCCTTTTTTCTCTTTCTAAAAAAATTTTGTATGTGTTAGTGCTTGGAGAGCCCTGAAGAGGGAGTCAGATCCTCTGGAACTGGAGTCAGATTGTTGTGAGCCTCCATGTGGGTGCTGGAAATCAAACCTGGGTTCTCTGGAAGAGCAACAAGTGCTATTAACTGCTGAGCCATCTCTCCGGCTCCCTCCCCATAATTTCTTTTTAATTATGTGTATTTGTATATGTGTTGCTGGGGGCAGAACCTGGGACCTCTCATGTTGTATGTAGCATTAATTCACACCTCAGCCCATAAATCTAGTTTTATTACGTGTGATAAAATTGAACTCTTTTGAGAGGAGAGATACTGCAGGCAAGGGATGTCGAGATCATGATGGGAGAATGTGCAGAGATGATGGACCACACTAGTGGAAACCCATGAACTGTGGACTGGTGGCTGTGGAGCCCCCATGGGACTGGACTAGGCCCTCTGGACACGGAAGACAGTTGTTTGGCTCGAACTGTTTGGGGGACACCCAGGCAGGGGGATCGGGATCTGTCCCTGGTGCATGGGCAGGCTTCTGGGAATCTGGTGCCTGTGGTGTGACACCTTGCACAGCCTTGGTGCAGTGGGAAGGGGCTTGGACCTGCCTAGGCTCAGTGTGCTGGGCTCTGCTGACTCCCCATGGGAGACCTTGATTTGGGGGATGTGGGGATACGGAGTGGCTTGGGAAAGAGGGCTGGGGGTGGGTGGGAGGAGGGAGGGGGGGTCTGTGGATAGCATGAGGAGTGAATAGAAAATTTCTTAATAAAGAAAAATAAAATTAAATTAAAAAAATTGAACTCTTTTATCAAAGTGATCCAGCCTCTCTTGTAACTCTTACATGGTTATTGGTTTTTAGAATTATATTTATATTTATGAAATTCATTCATCAAATTAAAGGTTTTACCCCTAATGTATCTTAAGGTCAAAAGGACAGAACTTCCCTACCTTGTTTACTATCACCTCAGCGCTTACCTAGCTTGAGGTCTCCAGTGTGTTTAACTGCTCAGTAAATATTTGTAGAGTAAGTGAGGACTAAACATAATTTTGGCATAGGTAGAGGTAGCACAGTGTTAGAGAAAGATTGTGCACTCTTTTTGGTATTAATCCATTTTCTCTTATAGGATGCAAAATTCCACATGTTGTTGAGGTTACTTGGTAGGTTACATATATAAAATACAGTGCCTTTCACTTAAATGTTAGTTTTTTTATTTCAGTCCTCTTAGAGATCTGGACTCTTTTAAAGAAATAGATTTTTACCGTGTAAGTTAACTGGGCATATTGGGTAATAACTTGTGCTATTTTTCTCCTACAGGTTTACATGTGGCACCCATAAAAGATGAAGCTGAGAACACGGAAGGCTTCTCAGCAGTCCAGTCCAATCCAAACACAGCGCACTGCCAGAGCAAAAAGGAAATATTCAGAGGTTGAGGATAGCTTGCCTTCAGGAGGAGAAAAACCATCAAAGAATGAAACTGGCTTATTGTCTTCAATTAAAAAATTCATTAAAGGAAGCACGCCCAAGGTAATACTTTAACCTCACACCTACATAAAAAACATCATGCTTATAGGTTGTTTTCTCTAAGCATATAGAAGAGAAATTGATATTAATAGAGCCCATCTTAAAGGCTATACACATTTTGGTTTTATTTTCAATAATATTACATGGGAAGTATTTAATGAAAGTTCAAGACATTCCACTAAAGTAATGGTAGCTTTCTATCATGGTTGTACTTTTGAGAGGTATTTGCTATGTAGCCCAGGCTAGCTTCGAACCTTAGAGCCGTCCCCTGCTTTAACTTCCTGAGTGTTGGGATTATAAGTGTGTGCCACTGTACCACTAGCTTTTTGTTTTTCAGCATAGTATTGTAGAAAGCAAAAGAGATTTTCTTCATTCTTTTGAATTATTAAAGAAAACAGATTTATTTGGCATAATATGATGAGCAGTGGGCATAGCAAGAACAGACTAACTACCTGCAGCTGAAACAGTGATTAAAAGAATGGCTCTGATGGTTTCTACATTGATATTGTAGGTTTGTCTTAAGCAGTTTCAGGAAGTCAGTTACTCTTCTAAGCCTCAGGGAAATTAGGATTGGTGCCAAGTGCTTGGTCTCAGAATCATTTTCAGACTAGATGGTACAAAGTGGAAAATTAGTCTTAGGAACTTATTTATGATGGAGATTTTATTATGACTGTATATGAGTTTATTCGTTTTTTTTGGGACAAGTATATTTGAAAAATAAAAGTTTTTTTGGCTTGTTCATAGTGATAGATTTGGTAATAGGTAACAAATTCTTTGAGATAACCCCACCCCGACCCCCAGGCAGGGTTTCTTTGTGTAGCCCTGGCTGTCCTCGAACTCACAGAAATCCACCTGCCTCTGCCTCCTGAGTGCTGGGATTAAAGGCATGCACTACCACTGCCCAGCTGAGATTTTTATTTTATGTACATGAGTGATTCGCCTATGTGTATATATATGTATGTGTGTATATACACTACCGTGTACCCATGGGGGCCAGAAGAGGACATTGGGTACCTTGGAACTGGAGTTATAGACAGTTGCTAGCTACTATATGGGTGTTGGGAATTGAACCAGAGTCCTCTGGAAGAATATTCACCGTTCTTAAACTGAGTCATCTCTCTATCCCCTTAATTACCTTTGAAAGCTCCTTTTTTCAGTTATCATATTTTCATATACTTACAGCTTCAGCAAATGACTGTTAACTTCTCCCTCATTTCTATTTTTGTTTCCTACATTTTGGAATTTTTATTATTCAGGGTCTCAGTATGTAACTCTGGCTGTTCTGGAACTCACTCTGTATAATAAGCTGGCCTCAAACAGATTCACCTGCCTCTGCTTCCCGAGCACTGGGTCTTACTGTGTAGTACTTGCTGGCTTTGCACTACCCCATGTAGATAGGCTGGCCTTGAATTCACGGATCTGCCTGCCTATGCCTCCTGAGTGCTAGTATTAAAGCCATGTGCTACCACCCTTGGCTCTTCTCTCCCATTATTTGTCCTTAACAAAGTAAGTGGAATCCTCAGTGTGTTTCAAATCCAGATTCTGGCCCAAAGACTCACCACTTCTCTGACTTCAGAATTTTGAAACTGCTAGCAAGAACACACAGGAATTATTTATACCTAGCCTTTCTGCCTTTAGATTTCTAATATATATTTGAAGTGAAAGTTCATAGTTTTGATTCATAATTTTAGTGAAATGCTGAAGTATTTATATCTCAACAGTAAATCCATATTTATAGATCTAATTATGATCTACAGAAATTTTTTTATATATTATATATGCAAAACAACTTATTATAGATGCAGACACACATTACTGAAGTTTGAGCCCAGGGCATCATGCAATCTAGGGAAGCACATTACCACTGAGTTCTACCCTCAGCTTCCCCTTCCTCCTGCTGTAGCTCAGGCTAGCCTGGTACTCAAAGCAGTCCTCCTACCTCAACTTCCAGAGTCATGGGATTGTAAAGAGCCACCACACCCAATGTTTAAATCTCAATATCATAATGGACTCTGATCTTTTTTGTTCTGTCATTTCTTTTTTTTTTTTTTTTTTTTTGGTTTTTCGAGACAGGGTTTCTCTGTGTAGCTTTGCGCCTTTCCTGGAGCTCACTTGGTAGCCCAGGCTGGCCTCGAACTCACAGAGATCCGCCTGGCTCTGCCTCCCGAGTGCTGGGATTAAAGGCGTGCGCCACCAACGCCCGGCTTCTGTCATTTCTTTTAAAGATGATCATAAAGCTTTAAATTAATTTCATTTCATGATTCACTGATAGATAAATTTATGTCCCCTAATCTAAAAAAAAACATTATTAGGTCATTTTTGTGGGTTTTTTTTTTTTTTTTTGAATCAGAGTCTCACCAAAAATCCAGGCCACCCTGGAACTCTATATAAACCAGGCTGCCCTGAAACTCACAGAGATCCACCTGCCTCTGTCTTCTGAGTCCTAGAATTAAAAGTATATATCATCATGCTTTCCCAGACAAAAAGCGTGTTGCATTTACGTATTTCCTGCTCTGTCCGCTGCATCATGCACGCCTAGCATTCAGCATTCTATTATTCTCTATTAAAAGAAACTAAGATTCCTTGAAGAAATGTTTTGTATTAGGCTTTGGATAGTAATATTGTTTGTTTGTTTTAAAATACATTTTATTTATGTATTTATTCACTTAGTTTCTCAAGACAGGATTTTTCTATAGCCTTGGCTGTCCTAGAATGCTATGTAGATTGGGCTGGCCTTGAACTCACAGAGATCCATCTACTTCTGCCTCCCAGGTGCTGATATTAAATGTATGTGCCACCATGCCTGACCTTGAATTGTAATATTGTAATCCTTAGAATGAAATAACTCATAATACTATAATAAATATTTTTATTACATTTTATTTGTTTATTATGTACACGTATATGCACATGTATGGGTGTGTATGTGCCAAAGCACAGGTGTGAAGGTCAGAGGATAACTGTGGGTTCTTTCAGCTATGAGAGTCCCAGGGATCCAACTCAGATTGGTAGGTTGGCAGCAGGAATCTTTACCTGCTAAGGCATCTCACTGGCCCAGGACCATAATAAGTAGGTGATCTTCTCTCCTCCTTTTCCTTCCTATAACAGTTTCATGTAGTCTAGTCTCACCTCAACCTCTTTATGTATTAGAGGATGACCTTAACTCCTGATCCTCCTGTGTCTACCTCCAAACTGTTGGAATTACAAACATACATCACCACACCTGTTTGGGCTGCTGGGGATCAAAGCCAGGGTCTTGTTCATGCAAAATAAGCACTGAGCTACAGCTCCCTTGTTTGTCTTTTTGAGACAGTTTCTCTAGCACTGGCTGACCTAGAATATACTATGTAGCACAGGCTGGCCTTGAACTCTCAAGCAGTCTTGATTCAGTCTCTAGAAGTGTGGAATTAAAGGTATGAGCCACTACACCAAGCTTAGTAGGTAAATTAGTAAGTAGAGAAGGAAAAATTCTTCCTCTTCACCCCCATCCACACGTGGTTACCCAGTTAGTATCTGTGGAAGAGACTTATTCTTTTTTTTGGTTTTTTTTTTGTTTTTTCGAGACAGGGTTTCTGTGTAGTTTTGCGACTTTCCTGGATCTCACTCTGTAGACCAGGCTGGCCTCGAACTCACAGAGATCCGCCTCCCTCTGCCTCCCGAGTGCTGGGATTAAAGGCGTGCGCCACCACCGCCCGGCGGAAGAGACTTATTCTTACAGCCATACCTTCCTTTGAATCTGTTTTGATTATACCCAAAGTACAGATTCATTAAAAAAAATTTATGTCTCTTTATGCCTATGCTTTCTTTTTTACTGTGTGTTCTTTCTTAAGCTGAGGTCTTGGGCTGACCTCAAATTGGCAGTCCTGCCTCAGCCTCTCAAGTGCTGGTGTTTATACGCCTGTCCACCAAGTCTGACTACTGTGACTGTGTGCGGTGAGAAGTCTTGGATGAGAAAGATAATAAAGTTGTCCATTAATTCAGAGCATATTGTAAAACTCAGAGTTTCAAGAGTATATAAAATTTAAGAGTCTTAGAAAATTTGGGTTCACTGTCTGTGGTGGCACACCTTTCATAACTGAGGACGCAGAGACGGGCGGATCTGTGAATTTGAGGCCAGCCTGGGCTACCGAGTGAGTTCCAGGATAGGTTCCAAAGCTACAGAGAGACCCTGTCTTGAATCCCCCCCTTGCCACCCCCACCCCTCTCCCCAAAAGAGAAAAGTTGGCTTCTGGGGATGCTGGTGTTATCGTGTAGTATAACTACATTAACACTTCAACATTGCCAGTCTCTCTCCAGTGTTAATTGCATTTTGTTTCTTCAAGATATGAAAAGCAGGAGAAAAATATTATGTATTGTATATTTCATTTCAAATGAAAGGCAGAATAATGCTCAATGAATTTTTTCCCATTATATCTTAAGGAAGAGAGAGAAAATCCTTCGAAACGGAGTAGAATTGAACGTGATATAGATAATAATTTGATTACATCAACACCAAGAGCTGGAGAAAAGCCTAACAAACAGTTGTCTCGAGTAAGACGGAAAAGTCCAGTCAATGGAGGTTTGTTGAAGTTTTGACTCTGTCTTTCCTTTAGCTGTAAGCAGAAGTCCCTCCTCACCTGCCATGGCCTGGGTTTTGAAAACCTGCTTCAAGGCTGGCATGGTGGCCTGTGCCTGTAATCATAGCACTGAAAGGGCAGGAGGCCTGAGAGGTCAAGGCCAGGCTAGACAACAGATCAAAATACTATCTCAAAAAGTAACAACAAAACATCGAGGGCCGGGGCTGGAGAGATGGCTCAGAGGTTAAGAGCACCGACTGCTCTTCCAGAGATCCTGAGTTCAATTGCCAGCAACCACATGGTGGCTCACAACCATCCGTAATGAGATCTGGTGCCCTCTTCTGGCCTGCAGGGATACATGCAGGCAGAATACTGTATACATAATAAATAAATAAACCTTTAAAAAAAAAACATCAAGGGCCATTCTTTCCTTGTTTTTATAATCTGTTTTTGTACTGAGTATTAATTAAAGCATCAAGTGAAATTCAAAATTATTTTCCTAAATTTAAATGAATACAGGCAGAATACCAAATTTACATTATTTATTATACAATATTCATGGACTGGGGCTAGGAGGAATGTACCTCAGTAGTAGTGTGCGTGCATAGCTTCCTCAGTTTCCAACACCAAGAAAAGATATACGCATCAACATTATGACAATTTAGTTGAAATTATGTGCAAAAACGGGTTGTGGATCAAACTATATTAATTTAGCTGTCATTCACTAGAAATAGATGTCAGGAAAAGTTTTATGAAATAGCTAATGTCCCAAAATGTAAACAGCAGGAATCTTGTGTCTGAGTATTGGAATTGTATCTTGTTGGCATGCTTACAAGGATTTTTTTCATTTTCTGTTGTTCTGTGCTGCTTTGAAACCTTTCAGTCTATTTAACTTTAGGTGTAAATCAACTTTGAAAAACACTAAGTGAATGTTAAAATTTATAAAGTATATATAATAGATTAAAATCGTTTGATTTATAAGAAGAAATTTGCCTCGGGATTTCTTTAATAAGCACTTAACATTAATGTTAGTCTACATTAAATACATTTTAATGTAAATACACTAAATTTTAATGTATAATGTTAATACATTAAAAATGATTTACAGCACTAACTCTGAAATACGGTATTTTCTAGGATTACTTTTTTCTCTCTTTCTTCCTTAGAAGCTGGTAGTTATGAAATGACAAATCAACATATAAAACAAAATGGGAAATTAGAAGATAATCCTTCCTCAGGTAGTCCTCCAAGGACTACATTGCTGGGGACCATATTTTCCCCTGTCTTCAACTTTTTTTCACCAGCAAATAAAAATGGTAAGTAAAAATCATTTTTTTTAGATAGGTAAGCTTTAACTATAATTTAGATTTTAAAACTATAGTTTTTATGGTTTAATCTAGATCTTTAAAAATCTTTTTGAGGTGGGAAATAGTGGCAGATCTCAGAATTTGAGGTCAGCCTAAGTCTACACAAAGAAAGAAGAAAGAAAGAACCAAAAAAAAAAAAAAAAAAACCTTTTTGGTTTTCTTGGTATATTTTGTCATAGAGGAGATGGAGGTGAACATTAAAAAGACACACCTGACTGAGCTTGATAGCTGGAAGGGCATTGGTTTCTTTTGCCAGAACAAACAAACAAAAATGGAGAGCAACACTTGAATTTGGTAGCTCTATACTTTTGAGTCAGAAGAATGAAATGGGTAGTTAGAGGTGGCACAAGTGTGGCAGTCTATGAAAATTTTATTATGAAAGGAAAAAAGTCACATAGTCTAAAGAAATGTTCTGTATCTTTGAGACCAAGCATATCTTTATGCCTGAGGAAAAGAAAGGTCTATTAAGGGGTTGAAGATAGAGGGATGAGAACTGCTAGAGGCTGTTGGCTGATCTGGGATCAGGAGAACAGGTAAGGAATTGACCTGAGACACAGTAGAGACATTTTTTTCCTGAGGCTGAGAGGAAGAAGCTCTGATGGAGAGTATAGATGTTGGCAAAGCGTTACACTCTGCTACATGGCAAACTAGGACTTGTGTAATTGAGAGGATGTGGGCAGTAGTCTATGGGAGATGGAAGCAAAGAGCCACATAGTCACAAAACAATCTCAAAGTAGTAGTGCTTCTGTCTTTCTTCTTCGTTTTGTCTATTAGTGGAAACTCAGTTAACTGGTAGCAGCAATGGAGATAAATAAATGTATGGTGGAGCTGGAAGAATGAAAACTTTGGGGATGGGTTTCAGGCAAAGACATACTTTTAGGAGAGGGTTAACTTTAAAACAGTAAGGGAAGAGCATCATATAAGGAGATTCAGAAACTGGACGTTGATTTTATTATTTTTGTTTAAAATTATACTTGAAGGATTCTAGAAAGAAACACTAGGTATAATTTCATAGTGGGAGAAGAATTAGGTAACTGTTCTTTGTTACTAAAAATGGAATTTTATCAAGAAATTAATCTTGTGTCTTAAAAATTAATCTGTGTCTTTTAAAAATTATTTAATATTGGGTCTTTTAGTAAAAAGATTCTCATGGTTAAGGGAACATTTAGCCCGTTCTTGGATGACTTTTCTGTGATTGAAAATTTAGTTGTGCTCCATGAATAGAATGTCTAGTGTATTTGAACTGTAAAGGTGGAGAGCTGTTTGGGGATAATGAATGTTTATCAAATGACTCACACAGTACTTTAATGGAAAGTTCTAAATCATGGTTGTTACTGACTTATGAAGTGTTCTGAACTATTTGAGAACTTAAGGAAAACTTTGTTCATAAATATTATTGTAGCCATGCCTGGTGGCACATGTCTGTAATCCCAAACTGCTGGGGAAGCTGAGGCAGGAGGATTGAATGTTCAAGCTCTGACTGGGCTGCTTAGTGATACCTTGCCTCAGAAAGTAAAAGGAGACTAGGGTGTAGTCCAGGGGCAGAGGGCTTGCCTAGTATGTGTGAACCCCTACGTTCAGTGCCTAGTATTGAAAAACAAACACAACAGAAGCCGATAATAATCTTATTCCCATTGTTTAGTGGGATTTTTATAGATATTTCAAACAATTGTACTCTCGGTTTTGTTTTATATGGTCGTCATCTAAATAAATTGTAGTGCTGATCTTATTTAACTTTTTTAATATTTGTGGTTTGAAGTGATTCATAGTTTACTGGTGGACAATTTCAGGAACGTCAGGCTCGGATTCCCCAGGACAGGCTGTGGAAGCCGAGGAGATAGTGAAGCAACTTGACATGGAACAGGTGGATGAAATCACTACCAGCACTACGTCAGCTAATGGAGCAGCTTACTCAAATCAAGCAGTTCAAGTGAAGCCATCGATAAATAATGGTTTAGAAGAAGCAGAAGAAACAGTTACTCGGGATATCCCACCTCTTACAGGTGAAGAAAATACCCCTTTAACACACGTTATGAATAGTTCTAAAAACACAATATTTAATATTTTTTCTTAAATGGCCAGATTGAATGCTTAAGTTTTTCTTCCTTGAAGTTAAAAAGGCTGAACAAATTTTGTCCCCAAATTCTATGATTATACACAATAGCCTTAGACCCTTTAGACTGAAGTCCCTGTATAGAGAGAGGCAGTTTTAAACCTTTACATTTGTTTGATTCATAAATGGAGGCTCCCTTGCCCAGAAGAGATCTTCCCCTATTCCAAGCTTTGAAGCTTAATCTTAGGTCCTTACAAAGTTCTAACATAATTGTTACAGTTCTGTGCTAGTTGCCATTAAAATGTGGAACACATCTGAATTTATTACTTCTAACTACTGTGGTACATGTTCATAAAAAGTACAAGATGAAATTGTTTTCTGCCATTTTTTGTTTATTTGTTTTTGAGACGGGGTCTCATTATATACTCCAGCTGTCCTGCTGTGTAGACCAGGCTGGCCTCGAACTCAAGAGATCCACTTGCCTCTGCCTCCTGAGTGCTGGAAAAAGGCGTGTCTGCCATGTCTTGTTATATTTAGCCATTTTAAGAAGTAAAATATGGGACTAAGGATGTGACTCATTTGGTAGTGTTTTTTTCTAGCATATGATGAATGTGGGTTCCATCTCCATCACTAAATATCAAGTAAAATAAATAAAATTATGAAATTTCTATAAAGTACAACCCAGTAATGCTAATATGAAGTTAAAAAAAAAAGCAAAATAGAGGAAAGATATGATTTAAATTGATCAACTAAAAGTAACATACCCCAAACTTAATACTGAGATTAACAAGCACATCAATATCTTAGAAGCAGGGTAAGGAAGCAGAAACAGGTGGATACCTGTGAGTTTGAGGCCAGCTTGTTCTACATAGCCAGTTCCAGGACAGCCAGGGCTACACAGAAACCCTGTCCCGAAAAAAAAAATAAAAATAAAGAAGATTGTGAATTGATAGTTCTTTTTGCGGGGGAGGGAGGTCGAGACAGGGTTTCTCTGTGTAACAGCCCTGGCTGTCCTGGAACTTAACTCTGTAGACCAGGCTGGCCTCAAACTCACAGAGATCCTCATGTCTCTGCCTCCTAAGTGCTGGGATTAAAGGTGTGTGCCACCTGGGCTGGAGAGATGGCTCAGAGGTTAAAAGCACTGACTGCTCTTCCAGAGGTCCTGAGTTCAATTCCCAGCAACCACATGGTGGCTCACAACAATCTGTAATGAGATCTGGTGCCCTCTTCTGGACTGCTGTCATACATGCTATATACATAATAAATAAATAAATCTTAAAAAAAAAAAGTTTGTATTAAAAAAAAAAAAAGGTGTGTGCCAGCACCACTTGGCTATTGTTTTGACATTTCTTCTTTTTGTTTTTTGTTTTTTTTCCAAGGCAGGGTTTCTCTGTGTAGTTTTGGTGCCTGTCCTGGATCTCGCTCTGTAGACCAGGCTGGCCTCGAACTCACAAGGATCCGCCTGTCTCTGCCTCCTAAGTGCTGGGATTAAAGGCGTGTGCCACCACCGCCGCCTGGCTGTTTTGACATTTCTTAATGATAAAAAGCATTCAGGTTTTTTTCTTTTTTCCTAGCTTTTTAAAATGTATAGTACATTATTATATCTGCCGTCCTGGTACAATAGCACATGAGAACTTCTTTTTGAAACTGAGACTCTCTCCTAACAGCCACATAGTGAGCTTTTCTTTGCATCTGACTCATTTTACTTAACACAATGCTCAAGTTGCATGTCTGCTCTGAATGTCTGGATTAGTGAACTACTTAAAGAGTGTTCATGGGTCTTAGATTTTACATATATATATTTTACATATGGTTTGTTGTCAGCAGGTATTCATTGACTACCTGTATGTGCATGGCTCACTGTCTTAGTACTATCGCATGTAAACTGTCCAATTAGAAATGGTTGTTCTGGTTTGCTTTTTATTGCTGTGATGAATGTCATGAACAAAAGTGGACCCAGGTGGTGGTGGTGCATGCCTTTAATCCCAGCACTCGAGAGGCAAATCTCAGTGTTTGAGACCAGCCTGGTCTATAGAGTGAGTTCCAGAATAGCCAAAGCTACACAGAGAAACCCTGTCTTGCGGGGGAAAAAAAATGACAGCTTAGGAAGAAATAGGTTTTTTTCATGTCATAGCTTATTGGGAACTCATGACAAGACATGAAGCAGAGGTCATAGAGGAACTTCGCTTGTTGGCTTGCTCCTTGTGGCTCACTCAGCTTGTTTTTAATATAAACCTTCTCAGAGATGGCACCACCCACAGTGGGCTGGACATTCCTACACTAATTGTTAATCAAGAAAATGCCCACAAACTTGCCTGAAGGACAGTCTGATGGATGCATTTTCTTAATTGAGGTTTCCCCTTCTAAAAGGACTCTAGCTTGTGTTGAATTAACAAAAAACTAATTAGCATACTTTTTTGCTGCTGAATATTATTTCCTAATAATAAATAGTAGATTTCCTCTTAGCTGATAGACATCTTAATCCTACTACCATGTTGTAGTTTGCCATGTCATCGATAGCAGTAATTAATTTCCTTTGGATATAGAGTTAAATCTGTTTTACTGAATTTGTTTTTAAGTGATCTTTATTAATTATATCTTTAATCCAAAATATACAGGACCTCAAGAAGCTCTTGTATAGAAACAGTAAAAAATGTGTGCTTTGTGGGAAGTTTCAGATGAGTGAAAGTAATCTTTCCTTTTCATCTTCCTAAATAGCACCAGTAACTCCAGAGAGTGGTTACTCATCAGCCCATGCAGAGGCCACCTATGAGGAAGACTGGGAAGTATTTGACCCGTGAGTTGTTTTCTGGTTATCAAATATTCTTTCTTGAACAATTTTCAGCTCATGATGAAACCGAAAAATGATTTTTGTCTAGTAGAAACCTTACTTTCAATGTTGAGTTTCAACTTTTTCCCAAGTAGGCAGTGTAACACAAATTGCTAAGCGGTCTTATTATAAATAGGGGGAAAAAAAAAACCCGAGCCAGATATTGGGGTGAAAGCTGAAAGATCAGAGAAACACAACAAGGCTGGCCACGTTCTTACCTCTATGAAATCCTTAGCCTCAAGAGAGAGACTTCCTGTTTACTCGCGCCTTATATACCTTTCTCTGCCCAGACCTCACTTCCTGGGATTAAAGGCATGTGTGCTTCCCAGTACTGGGATTAAAGGTGTGTGCCACCACTGCCTGGCTCTGTTTCCAGTGTGGCCTTGATCCAGAGGATCTCTGTCTCCCAATTGATAGGATTAAGGGTGTGTGCCACTAATGTCTGGCTTCTCTGTGTAATCCAGTGGCTGGCTCTGTCCTCCAATCGCCAGGCAAGTTTATTAGGGTACACACTATATTACCACATGGCAGTACATAGCAGGATATTCTCATGATGTTGGGCAGAGAACTCCATCTCCCAATCGTTCCTGTGTACTCACGAGGGCAGACAGCTGATGCTCTGCATTGTTTAGGCTTTGTATTTTCTTAGTACTGAGTTTGGTAGTCTAGGTATATTAAATGCATTTTTTAACTTACGTTATTTTTGTCTAAACATGGGGGATAATCCCATGGTATGAGCTTGACCTGTGGGTGCTAATACTTATTAGTAAGTTTTGGAGACACTACTTTTACTTACATGTTTTCTAAATTTAGTTTACTATGTGAAGTGTTGAATTAGTTACTGCTGCATTGATGTGACCAAATATAGCTGACAAGAAGCAATTTAGGAAGGTCTTACTTTGGCTTGTATCTTAAGGCTACAGTCCCTCATAGCAGGGAATGTGGCAGTGAAACCATGGTAATTGTGGTGGATGAGCTGCTGATTACTTTGTATCTGCTGTCAGAAAGCAGAGTGAATGTTCTGTGCACAAGCTTTCTCCTCTGCCCATGGGACAGTGCTGCCCATGCTTAAACCTTGTGGAAAGAAACACCCTGAGACACACAGAGGTGTCTGTCTTCTTGGTGATCCTATTAGATTGGTGCAAAAGTAATTTGCAATCTTTGCGTTATATACTAGAATACTTAAATAAATGAGATTGTCCTATGCATCATTTTAATGCACATTTCTTGCTTTATGTTTTTGACCTATTGTTTAATGTATGCTTTTTTGTTTATTTTTAGGTAGGGTCTCACTGTTTAGCTCTGGCTGGCCTGGAACTTGACATGTAGACCAGGGTGGCCTCAAATTTACAAGTGTTGGCATCAAAGTTGTGAGCCACTGTGCCCGGCCCAAGATATTTATTTATACTATGGAAATGATACGAAACAAGCAAATTCAAGCCATTTTATTTATTTGTTTGCTTGTTTATTTTTGTTGTTGTTGTTTGTCTATTTAATTTCTTTGAGACAGGTTTTTTTCCTGTAGCCCCCACTGTCCTGGAACTCACTCTGTAGACCAAGCTGGCCTTGAACTCACAGAGATCCGCCTGCCTCTTCTTCCCAAGTACCGGGATTAAAGGCGTGCGCCAACACCACCTGGCTCAAGCATTTTCTTATTTGAGTTCAAAATGTGTTGTAAAGCATGACACAGCTCACAATATCAATAGTAAATTTGGCTTAGGAATTGCTAATAAACATACAATGCAGTCCCAAAGCCTGGATTTTTATAGAGCAGTGGTTCTCAACCTTCCTAACACTGCTGCCTTTCAATACAGTTCCTCATGTTGTGGTGACCTCCAACTATAAAATTATTACATTTCTACTTCATAACTAATTTTTCTGCTGTTATGAATTGTAATGTGAATATCTGATATGCAACCCCCAAAGGGGTTGCATCCCACAAGTTGAGAACTGCTGCACTATTGGAATAAGCAGATTTACTTCAGGAGATAAGAGATAGAAAAAAACAAAGAAACTAAACTTATTTCTTGTAGGCGAAACGTATTGATTGTTCTTACTGGGATTAATTAAGATTAGCATATTAATTAAAATGTGTTTGAATCTAGTTACAACAGTTTAAAATTGAGTGACATAACAGTTCCTTTGCACCAATCTAATAATCCAGTGGGGTGGACAATCAAGACCAATCATCACAAGACTGCTTTTATTTTATTTTATACGATAGGGATTGAACCCAAGGTTTTGCACATTCTATGCAAGCACTGAATAGCTGAGCACATCCTAAGCTAATTAAAATTTAAATTTAGTAATGTTTGATATATATGAAACAATGCTGAAATTTTCTTAAAATTTGATTTATAGCTATTATTTCATCAAACATGTTCCGCCTCTGACAGAAGAACAACTAAATAGGAAACCCGCTCTTCCTTTGAAAACAAGAAGCACACCAGAGTTCTCCCTGGTCTTAGATCTGGTGAGTGTGTTATCTTTACAGATACAAAGAATAAGGGTTAAAATTCTCTTAAAGTAACAGTCCAAAGTGCCGAAAAGAATATAAGCGAGTAAATAGTCATCATATTTACTATAAATATATTTGAATACTTTTGAAATGTTTTTATTTAAGTATAGTCTAAAGCTAGAGACTCTACAGATCCTAGCATTACACTAGTTTGGTTGGAATCTGGTATATTTTGAAAATCAATTAGATTTTTACTTTTGCATTTAAATGAGATTTTTTTTTTTCCTCCACATCCTTGAAATCTGTGATTTGTTTGATGGGTTTTTTTGTTTGTTTGTTTGTTTTTGAGGAGTTGGGAATTAATCCAGGGTCTTACATATGCAAGGCAGGTGCTATACATTGTATTATATCCTTTGCCTAACTAAATTCTCTCTCTTTTCTATCTCTGGTGCACAGAGGTACATGTGTAAGTATTTTGCCTGCATGTATCTCTGTGCACCAGTAAATGCTTGGTGCCCCAGGAGGCCAGAAGAGGGTACTGGATCCCCTGGAACTGGAGCTATTGATGGTTGTAACTGAACCCAGGTCTTCTGCAAGACCAGCAAGGTTTCTTAGTCACTGAGTATCTCTCCAGTGCCAATTTCTTATTTGATCCTATTAGAATGATGCCTAGAATTTAGATTTCCTCTTATTTTTATAATTTTGTTTTCCTGACTCTAGAAAAAATCCTGTCCTAACATGCTGGGTCACATACAACATGTAGATTCCACATAGGACTGTCTTTTGACATTTCTTTTAATGTTCTGTTTTCCTCTGTGTTTGTTTTAAGGATGAAACACTAGTGCACTGTAGTCTGAATGAGCTGGAAGATGCAGCACTTACTTTTCCAGTCCTTTTCCAAGATGTCATTTATCAGGTAATTAAGACATTTGAAAATTAATTTTTAAACTATTAGGTAACACTCTGAGCCTAGAAAAAAAATTGTGATGTTCAGTATGTCTTTCTGTAGATTTATTAATAGTTTTTATCAATATTTTAATGGTGTATTAACACAAAGTAGCATCATGTTAGAGAGTCAAACAACATTCATTTGTAACCAAGAAATACTAACTTTGCTGACTCGTTATCTCTACTAGTTTCACACTCTTTGCCAGCAGGTGGAGGCAAGGGACACTGACACAGATCTCCAGGGAGAGCTTGCCAGGTTAATGCCTGGCAGTTTGTCTTTATTTCCCCATAAATCCAATTAATACAAAGAAAGTTCATTCCTTGTTGGTCGTTTTTTACTTACTACAGTAATGTTATCTGTAAAATTACAGTTTAATATATCTAATTTATATTAATCACAGAATTCAAGAATTTCCCCTATAAATCTAATTAATACAAAGAAAGTTCATTCCTTGTTGGTCATTTTTACTTACTGCAGTAATGTTATCTATAAAATTACAGTTCAGTGTACCTGATTTATATTAATCACAGAATTCAAGGACTCCTGTAGCTATTGCTTTATATAAAGAACTTAGGTACAAGCATTTCTCTCATCTTTGTTGATGGACAGGTTACAGTGTAAAATATAAATATTGTTAAGATTTTACTGTGGATTATCTGTTGGCCATATTTTTAAAATTTCCCATCATAGGATTAGCTTAATTAGTAAATGAATATACTTTGAAAACTGCAAAGTCCTTTTGTGTGTTCCCATTTGTATTAGTGTGACCTTTATATACACCAGCTGCTGAATGATTGGAAAAGGTCAAAAAGTTTCTTGTCAAGAGGAAGCCAAGCCACCTCAGGGGTTTTATGAAGTTGTAGCATTTGCCGTGTGTGTAATGACCAGGTCCTTGGTTTGTATGTGCTCTTGTGGACAGGTGCAGAGTGCTTAAGGTCTTTTGGTAGATTTCAGTTGTCTTGCAGGAACCATAAGATTTCAGAGTTAAGTAGAAGTTTTGGGCTACTTTGCCAAACACTTTTATGTAGTCATGAGTCGTGAGGATTTATTTTACTCTAATGATTTTCAGTCTATTTAATATAGATGGGTATTTTAATATCTGAATAGTATATTGGTCTCCTTTTAAAATGATCTGATATTAGTCCTAATACAGTATTAGAAGAAGAGGGAAACATGCATAAAATGATGGATTTAAGAATTTTTCTATTTTGAATTATTACTTGGTTTAAGGTTTTTTTTTTGTTTTTTGGTTTGTTTGTTTGTGTGTTTGTTTGTTTGTTTTCCTCATGTTTAGTCCACTTAAGGGACGGGAGTCTTAAAGGCCAACATAAGTAACGTGGCAATAACGTTCTGTCTCAGTTCAGCAGCCTGGTTTGTTCTTTGTGGTTTGGTTTTTAGTTACTTATTTTGAATGACTTTGACAACTGGTTTTAGGCCTTTGGATTTCAAAAGTAAAACTTACTTGAGAATTCTTAAGTTTCCTGATTTGAAATTTATCTCTTATGGCTTCTGGGGTTGTTTTTTTTTTTTTGTGTGTGTGTGTGTAGTTTTTTTGTTTGTTTTTTGAGTAGTGAAATAAATAAATGTGGGAAGTAGATTCATTTGGCTCCTTTCTGTATGGGTATATATTGAAAATTTTTTTATTGCTTCCACCATTTCTGCTTTTCTTTTTAGGAGTTATTATTTCCTGTAGATCTGGGTAATTGACTGTGTTTGAATAAAAGGCTTATAACAGCACATATTAAGTGATGCTTAGAAAAGCTATATAACATATTATACCTACCTTTATAGAATTCTAAAAACTTTTTTCACTATATTTTGAGTTACACTTTCTGAAACTGAATAAAAAGTGACCCAGTCATCTAAATAGCATTGAGCAGGAAGTTTGAATTTTAGAAGCTATAGAAATGATTGCATTTTTAGTATTATGATTTATTTACTTTATGAAGGACATATATAATTCCCCTCTACTAAATTTTTTGAGATATCCGTAGTTAATATTGGGTACATTCCCTTGGATTTCTGGTTTTAATGTAGCTTTTTAAAAATGGAGAAGTCTTTGGCTTAGGGCTCCCCTCAGTTTTTTTCAGACCAGCAAGCTCCCTTTAAACAGGGAATGATGTCTTTTAAACTTTCAGTGGTGTTGTCTCCATCTACTGGCAAAGAAGAATATACACAAGGGTCTGGGATGAGCTAAGAGATTTTGGAGAAACCACATTATTAGGTAAGATGTAACTTACATATCTAACCACTGTAATGTAACATGGCCCACTTAAAGGTGGAAACCCATAAAATACTGTATGTACTCTCCTTTTAAAATAACTTATTGAGGTGAAATTTACATAGCACATCCATGACACTTACCTATATGTTTTTAAATATATCTGTTCCATAGCACCCCCCTCTTGTGTGTGTGTGTGTGTGTGTGTGTGTGTGTGTGTGTGTGTGTGTGTAAAAATCAGCTTCTTGCTCTAAATAAAGGTGAGATAAAGTATCCTCTTTGAATTTATTTTTGGTTTGTGTTCAGTTTGTTAGTTCATCTATATCTAATTTCAATCCTATTTTTTATATTTTTCATTTCAAAACAGTTTCAAGTATAAATTCTGTTAAATATCATTAAAAATATCAAAGCCGGGAGGTGGTGGCGCACTCCTTTAATCCCAGCACTTGGGAGGCAGAGGCAGGCGGATCTCTGTGAGTTCGAGGCTAGCCAGGGCTACACAAAGAAACCCTGTCTTGAAGAACAAAACAAAAAACAAACAAATTATCTAAATCAGGAGTTTTAGATTTTATAGCTCTTGCTGCAACAAACCATCCATGAAGAAGAGTTGGGCAGAAGTGGTGGCATATACCTGTCATCCAGCACTTTGTAATTCCAGGACAGGGGAGGCTCTGGAAGGAGGAAGAGCATTGGTTTGAGACCAGCCTGGGCTATATATATTACAGATTCCTGGCTAGAGTGGGTTACACAGTAAGACCCTGTCTCAAAAAATAGACAAAAAATAGGGTTGTCTTTCAGTAAAATTTAATATTTTAAAAAGTAAGTGGTAGGTTGTATTTGGCTAACAGGTCTTAATTTGCTGACATAATAATTTTGGGAGGATATACTATAAATTTATACACTTCAAATCCTAGTAGAAGTAACTAAATGTTCATCAGAATTCATGCTTTTATATAGAGAATTTAGATTCATAGTGACCTGGTAATAAGCTTTTTTAAGGTTGAGGGAACTTTCGGGTAGCAACTATACTTAGATTGCCATACTTCATGACATATACTCTTCTTATTTTGGTAAATGGGAATAAATTCAGATAATACCAGCCTTAGAATTTTGAGGCAGATAAATCATTCAAGTCTAAATTTAGTATTCCATTTCTTAGAGGGAAAAACAAAAGCTCCATCTCAAATTAAAGCTGACATGTTCCTCCTGATGCTAGATGAAGTGGACAGACTGGGTTGTGTATATGGAAATATGAAAAGAGCTGACTTGACAGTGAGGTATTAGACTCACAGGAGGTACAGAGTATTTGAATTGCTGAACTTTTTAATACACATTTTTCCTAGAAATTGTCGCATAATGATTAAGAAAGGATTTATTCATAAAATGGTACAGATGCATTTCATTTGGAAAAAGAGGTGCATGATCACTCCCAATGCACGTTTAAACTTGTAGTTAGTTTAATATTGACACATTGTCAGGAAATCCATCTCATGGTGTTACTCAGTTAAGAGGTCTCCACTGTATTTAGTTTCTGTTCCTGCAGATCCACCAATTCAAGACTCTAGGTCATCTCACTCCCTCTTCCATCCAGAAGATGACTGCTATCCACAAGCAGAACTGAATCAAAAGACATTTTTCACTTAGCTCTTGAGCTGAAACACCTCCTCAATGACCTTCCTCTGTCTCCATCAAGAACTGGAGCTCAGATTTTTGAAGATGTAATAGAGCTACTCAGCCCAAATGTGGCTGATTGAAGACAAAGAAGACACCTCATATGTCTCACCACAGTGCACCAAACGCAACTGTGTTGTCCATCTCCTCATTCTGTACAGTAAGGCAGGGGCATCTGATTTTTTTTGACTGTATTCACCATTAAGACTTTAGCCAGTCAGTGGCTTTCTGAGGATCAGTAAAATCAACAAACTTTGGGTCAGCTGTCCAGAAATCAGACTATGGTAAGCACTCAAGGAGCTAGGATGCTGTAGGGAGCTACTTGTAAAGGATGCTTTCTTTTATTGGTAGAGGTTGCTTTTATGGAGAAAGTTGTGGGGAAGAGGCCAGTAGAGAGCCTGGATAGCAAAGCTCAGCCTCTTCCTACTTTGTTTTCTTGAAAATCATATAGTTCAGGGTATTTTTCATACCACAAAAAGAGAATTAGAAGTGTCATGGCTTCTAGATCTTCCTAGAAAAACCAGCTTTATTTTGCTTCATGAAGAAGAAAAATATTTAAGTGAAGAATTCTGTTGTAAAAATACCTGATTACGTTTTCTCTTTTGCAAATTCTGACTTTATAATTAAAGAGGCATTTTGTTGCTTAGTTTTATAAACTTATTTTTGTTGTATATAAATATGTATGTTTGTACATAATTATGCCTTGTATATAGTATTTGGGGTATGAATATTTAGTACTGATGTCACTTTTAGCTAGGAGAGAACAGTATTTGGATAGTAACTTACTTGTAGAAAGTTTTAAAAACAACACTTTAGAATAATTTTAAAGTAACTTTCCCATCCTTCTTAGTAAGTAATCATGGGCACTGTGTTTACATTGTAATTATTATTAATTTTTAGATTCAAAAATGATATAAGTTAAACTTATACTTTTCTCCTTATCAAAAATTAGAAAATATATTTTATGGGGAATTATTAAAGTATCTCAAATAGGAATAATTCATTTAACAAAGCAGATATACAGCCAGACAGGTGATGCATGCCTGTCGTCACAGCTCAGAAGGCTGAAGCAGAGAGAGAGTGAGTTGGAGACTTGCTTGGGCTATGTAATCCTGGGGAAGAAGAGATGGACTCTACACCACAAAGTCCTTATGTAACAGCTGAAAATATTTTCAACATAGAAGAGATGAAAGTTGATTACAACGTGCACTAAACTGGAGGGTTCATTATCTTTAGAATCATTGTTGAGAGTGATTTTATTTAACTTTATTTTTGAGATAGGGTCTCACTGTGTAGCCCAGGCTGGCCTAGAACTCACAATCCTTCAACTTCCTGATTGCTTGCTAGAATGATTTATTATTGCTGTTTTTATTATTATTATTGTTACTACTACTACCACTGGAGACAAAGTGTCACTATGAGGCCCTGACTGGCCTGGAACTCGCTCTGTTGACAGGTGGCCTTAATAGCACAGAGATCGGCCTGCCTATGCCTCCTGAAGGCGTGGGCTACCATTCTGGTGTATGCTAGAGTGGTTTTTAAAGGCAACATTTTGTTACTTAAATGGCTACTTTCTTTTTTGCTCTCTGAAGTAATTGCAGTTTCTTTTAATATATGTCATTAAAAGTTTTAATGTATATACTTATGTACCTAAATTTATGTACAAATAAATGGCCATTTTTCCCATCATAAATATGCTTCATTGACAACTTGAAAATAATGTACATGAATACATTAAATTTCAGTTTATCCTATTTGGACTTTAAACCCCTTTCCCGATTGAATTCTCTTTAATAGTTAGGGAATTCTGGTTCTGGTGTTTTGGTCCTTCTCTGTTCACCCCAGGTTGACTCCGCTACAGATACCATTTCTACCTCTTACTGCAGCTAGGTGGAACAAATGATGATTAAATTAACTCCATGGCTCCTACTGCAGCAGCCTTTCTATCCTTGGAGAAGATTTGGCCGTTCTGTGTTTTGGTACTAATGCTAAGAAAATGTTAGTAGAGTCAGTAATATTTTTCTTTGAAGAGACTAGATGGTAGCTGTAAGGCTTTCTCTTTAGAATAGTGGTTGCTCAGTTCTACCCTGTAAGATAATACTGGTGACTGGTTACTTTTAAATAAAGAGGTAGGTAATAGTTAACAGTTTTTGTCACATTAAATGCAGTGATCATGATACCAAATGCTTTACCTATATTGTTTAACCTTTATATAACATTGGAAATTGGCAGAGCCTCTTTGTATGCCAGTGTATCTATTAATTGGAAGACACCCCCCCCCCCCCCCCGCAATAATTTAGCATTTAATTCTTCAAAAACTCCAGCCTCATATTTTCTGCTTTCAGCTCCCCAAGGGCTAAGATCACACGTATTGACGTGACGTGCATCACTGTACTTGCCTCTACGTATTAAATCAGTAGTGCTCACAGATTATCTTTTTGTTTAGAGAAAACCTAGTGTGCTTTCTCTCTGATGTATATTTGTGTGTTGGTGTGGTTTTTTTGTTGTTGTTGTTGTTTTGTTTTTAAATACAATTCCATTATGTGGCTCAGACTGGTGTTAAACTCAGTGAAATCTGCTTCAGCTTCTGGAGTAGTGGGGTCAAAGGCATTTATCTCTAATGAGTTCTACCGACTATGTGTTTCTTTTGGTGCTAGCCAAAGAACCCTGTCTAAGCCAAGCACACCTGTACACCTTGAACTATACTTCTACCTATAAACTTACTATTTTTTTAATTATAGTCATAGTATATCAATAAGTTCAAAGGATGTCTTTAAAAAAAGTATTGAAGATTTTTTTTTTTTTAAGACAGGGTTTTTCTGAGTAAACCTGACTGTCCTGAAACTCACTCTGTAGACCAGGCTGGCCTCAAACTCAGAGATCCACCTACTTCTGCCTCCCAAGTGCTAGGATTAATGCTGTGTGCCACCATTGTCCAGCAAAAAAAAAGTTTTTAATGTTAATCTGGGCTTGTAAATCATGCAAAATATTTCTCCTAAAAATGTTGACTAGTAATTTTTTCTTACTCTCTGACAAGTTGAAATTGCAGTAAGTAGGATTTTGCTTTGTTTCTTGGTTTGATTGTTAAAATAACAGGTGAAGTTTTGATAAACTAACAGAAATAAGTTAAATTTGAATTTAACCAGACTTAACTGTTCAGTGTTTATAATCAATTTATAAGTAGCTTTCTATGTAATTGACTTTTAATAAGTGTGGTGTATTGTGTTTTGTTAGTACCATAAACATACAGTTAAGAGTTTTCATTGACATACTATTAAAGAGGATGCAGAAAATAAGCTATTGTTTGTTGTCAGGTAGTAGTATTGTATTGTTAATGTAGTGTACTGGTTTCTTACTATATATTTTTCTATATAAATTTAAATTTTAGTAAAACCAGTTCTTAATAGATTCTAAGAATCTATTTTTTGTTGTTGTCGTTCTTGTTTTTTTCTTTTTCTTTTTCTGAAACAGGGTATTACTATGTAGCTCTTGGAGCTCACTATGTAGATCAGGCTAGGCTCACAGGGACCCCTGGGATTAAAGGCGTGTGCCACTCTACCGGCTTTGTTTCTTGGTTTCTTTTTGTTTGTTGTCTTGTCCCCCTGAGACAGGGTTTCTTTGTGTATCCTGGCTGTCCTTCTGGAACTAGCTCTGTAGGCCAGGCTAGCCTTGAACTCAGATCTGCCTGCCTCTGCCTCCCAAGTGCTGGGATTAAAGGTAAACACCACCACCACCCAATAGATTATAATATTTTTAATTTTTAAAAATTTGGCAAAATGTACTTATTCACATATCCCCACTTTTGAGTGATTGTTAGTCTTGCAGATAATAATCATTTATTACTATAATTAGGCATTATTTTTAAACTTATATAATCTTCAAAATATATTTGGTTTGGTTTATTTAAAACAATTTTAACCTAAATGGCATTGCTATAGGTTTGGAAGAACATATGTTAACTAGAGTGAAATCAGTCTTTTGGTCTTTGAGAGTTAAGAGTTAAATTTGGTTGGGCATGGTTGTACACACCTGTAATGTCAGTATTGGGAAGGCTGGGGCAGGAAGGATCACCATAGTACCCAAGTCATCATGGCTACATAGTAAGTTCCAGAGTACTCTGGACTGCAGAGTAAGACCCTGTCTCAACAGAGCAAAAAGTTGTGAGTTTGAAGAATAGTTGGTAGAAAATGAGGGATGGGTACTTTAGAATAGAATCTTGTATAAGACTTGACGTTTGGAGAAGGATAATGGAGCTAATTGTTTCTTGTGGAATAGTTATTGAAGGATTAGGGGCATGCCTGTGTCTGTCTTTGCGACCTAATATAGTTGAATAATGTTAATGTCAAGAATTAAATTTTTAGAACCAATGAAATGGCTCCACAGGTAAAGACTTGCCACGAAGCCTGACAACCTGAGTTTGCTCCCTGGGTCCCACATGATGAGAGAAGAAAATGGATTTTCAAAAGTTGTCCTCTAACTGATACCATGTACACACCACAAACACACCTTGCCCCAGTAAATAGATGAACAAAAAAGAGACTATATTATACATAACTTTTATTATTTCTTTTAGAACAAAACTTACGGCTTGCTGATTCATATATATGTCTGTTGATGTCTAATAGACCTCGGTGACATCGACCCTGTTGGGCTTGTACCTCATCTCGACTGTTTTTATTTATGGTTGTATGCCTTTGTATCACATGGTACAGCTCTATGTAGCCTTATTACAGACCTGACCACTATTTTTTCACCATTAACTACTATGTTATCTGTTGTCGAATCTTTCTGTGACACCTTTCTGATAAAATAGTGTATCTATATGTTCTGCAAATAGGAACTTTGACAGGCAACTCTTCTTACCCTTTGTATTCTCAGGGTAAGAAAACACTAGCAATGTACTCTCCTGTTGTTAGTGCTACCTTTCATCTTGAAAGCATATCAAACTACAAGTTGTGTGTTGTATTTAAACATAGAAATAGCAGTAGGGTACATAATGCAATTATAGTCTCAGTCTAATCTGGAAGTGATTGGAAAATGTCCTTTTCTTTGTTTTCTTTTGTTACATGCTTTCCCTGTTTTACCATAAAACATTCCGAGAACTGGCATTTTTGTCACAGGAACATTTTTATGTAGATGGCAGAATTGAACACTAAGCCTGCATTAGGTGTGTAGTCACCACAGGTTTGTTACAAAGTCACAATCTATTTAATTCAGCTTAATAAAAAATATTTATTTATTTACAATATATGAAATCAGTAGTCACCTTTCAGTGGAGTACAAAACTTTTATAAAGCCGGGTGGTGGTGGCGCACGCCTTTAATCCCAGCACTGGGAGGCAGAGGCAGGCGAATCTCTGTGAGTTCGAGGCCAGCCTGGGCTACAGAGTGAGTTCCAGGACAGGCTCCAAAGCTACACAGAGAAACCCTGTCTGGGGGGGGGAGGGCTTTTATAAAATTTAGTCACCAAGTGAACATAAGAGGAGGAGTGGACAGTCTTTTGTAAGTAATTTCAGTGATTTGTCAGCTTATATCTGTGTGCTTTTTCTGAATAATGCAGCATATTATAAGAGCAACAATGTTAGGAAAGAAGCTGGACATAGAGATAAGAATATATACCTGGGGGGTGCACGCCTTTAATTCTAGCACTGCAGAGGCAGAGACAGGTGGATCTCTGAGTTCAAGGCCAGCCTGGTCTACAAGTGAGTTCCCGGGACAGCCAAGACTACATAGAAACCCTGTCTCAACCCAACTCTCTCTCTCTCTCTCTCTCTCTCTCTCTCTCTCTCTCTCTCTCTCTCTCTCTCTCTATCCTTGAACAGTAAGCTTTGAGAACTGTTGTCTTTGTACACTTACAAACTCAGTTATATCTGAATCATTAAATGTGAAGGGTAAGCTTGGTTTCTTTTAAAAAGGGAGGGGGGAGGTATTTAAACTCACCAATCCAGATACTACCTTCTTGACTATTACTTGTATTAATATAAAAATTAAATAGAGGTATTTTTAACAGGTATTTGTTTAGAAGAAGTTCTAAGTAATTATTGAGGAAGGTCATTGAGACAGGTCAGCTTAAAGCTGGACTCACAGCCTGCAGCATAATTGGATGGATGCTACCTGTTTGGAAGATGGAGCTGATTGGTGGATCAAAATCTGTAATGAGAGAAATCTATTTTTAGTTGGAGTGATTTTGAAATTACGTTTCAATGAAGTACTGTTGTATTTGCTTTAAAAATGAAACCATCAATGATTACTATCTCTAAAAGACCACCTTAGTGCTTCTGGTACATGGAATATGTTTGGTTTGAGTGGTATTTAGTAAATATTTCTGTTACTTTAAAATAGGAACTTTTATATTATGTTTATTTGCTGAAAACTATCTTTGCCTTTCTTCAGGTTTATGTGAGATTAAGACCATTCTTCAGGGAATTCCTTGAACGAATGTCTCAGATGTATGAGGTAAATGTGTTTAAACTAATTACTTATGTATTTTTATTTTATTCAATATAGTACCCATATTAGACCATGTATAATGATTACTTCTTTTCCCTGAATTTGTAGATCATTCTTTTTACTGCTTCTAAGAAGGTGTATGCAGACAAGTTACTGAACATACTAGACCCTAAAAAGCAACTGGTCAGGTAAATTTAATTAAGAAATCGTAGAAATGTCTGTCACATTCATCTATGCAATTACCTTGACTTTATTTAATTTTAATGGCCATTTTCAGTTGGCTGCTATCTAGAGATTTACTGTGTTGAATGGTAAATGAGTTTAAGTCCCACAACTCTTTAAGAGTTCCTAATTATGTGACTTCAGACAGACATTCCTTAAAGGGTCCCAAAGTCAAATATATTTATTGACTATTACATCTAAATCTTCATTTCTTTGGGGATTCGGGTGAAGCGGGTGGTGGTATAGAAGGTTTCACTGTGAGCTTGTTTTACTTCCATATGTCTCAGAGATAATGCTTGTTATATTGCCTTTGTAGTGGAACAGATAAATAGAAATAGAGTAGAAAAGATTCCTTAAGAATAGATTTACCTCCTCCCATGTAAAGAAAATGTTACATGCATCTATCTGAAAATTAAAATTGCCTTCATCATTCAGGTTATCCTGATCTGGACTCTGTTCCTTGTGTATGACATTAACCAGCAGATGAAGTGTGTTCCTGGTTAGCAGGGATGCCTTGGGGGATTTTGAAAATCAGTTCCATTATTTCTGTAAACAAAGACACTTTGATACTTTCTCCATCCTGACTTAGTGATGAAGAATAGAAAAAGGGTGTAAGAAGCTCGTAGCGGCTATTTAGGTGGATATTGCTTTGAGTGTTATCTGCCATACTCTTAGTTATAAATCTTAAACCAAGTTTACTACCGAGAATACTTTATTTCCAGATATTGTGGCCCAAGACTTTAACCCCAGAGCTTGTGAGACAGAGATAGGCAGATCTCCGAGTTTCATGCCAGCTTGAGCTATATATAGTGAGATGCTGCTTCAACAAACAAATCCAAAAGAACCTTTATTGGATAGTTGCAATTAAATTTGAAAGGTTTTCCCCAGTGACTACTTAACTTAGTTTTATTAAACTGTGATTTTTAATTTTTAATTGAAAGGATCAAATAAGCTACAGAGATAATAAAAAATGTTATTTTCTATTCACAGTATACTGTAATATGTTCACTGTACCTAACTTTAATAAAAGTATATAAATTTAGATTTTGCTTTGACTATTCATGTTAAAAGATTTCTGTTCACTATTTTTAGTATTCTAGCAACAGTTGTAAGCAGCACAATCCTGGCCCTCTTGCAGCTTTCATTTTCCTGGGGAAATAGTCAGTCATGCTGTTACATTGTGTTATAATAGCTACATTTATAAAATCTACACACTTGGGAATTTCAGTTTGTTCTGCCTAATTGGATTTTCAGAAACATAAAGAGGAAAAAAAATGTAAATGATTGGGATTTGTTGAAGTGCTCTAGAGAATTATCTTAGTAACTGGGTAGGTGAACTCCCTCACTGTCACTGCCACCAGCACTGGAGTTTTAAGATGAGTTTGTGTGTGCTTTTTAAATGTTGTTGTTGAACTGTAACAGTGTATGGGTGGAAAATGCTCTATTTTCCTTTTCTTTTTTTTTTTTTCCCAAGACAGGGTTTCTCTGTGTAACCCTGACTGTCCTAGAACTCACAGAGATTCAACTGCCTCTGCCTCCCAAGTGCTGGGATTAAAGGTGTGCGCCATCATGCCCAGTTGAAAATACACCTTTCTTGAAATTATGAAACAAAAAGTACAGGCATGAGTAGTATATTGCTCATGAAAATTTGTTTAGTTAAAGATTAAACAGTATGACAAACTCAATTATTAAGGCATATAGCATGAATGTATTTCAAGGTAGAAAACCTGTATCAATTATTAGTAATATTTAGAGAATGATATCTTGATTGTAAATTCAGATTGCATAATTATTATAGTATCTAAGAGCTATACATCTTTTAATAGCTTTTAAATGACAGAATTTTCTATTTAGTTTGTAAGATTGGCTATTAGTTTACATTTATAATACTGGAACCTGAATTTTTTTCAGTCCCTTTTCTTTGAATCGATATTACACACACACACACACACACACACACACACACACACACACACACACACACACGCACGCACACAAGTGTTTGGGGAAAGTTGAAATGATGGAATGTTTTGGCCTCGGCAGCATCTTTTCTCAAAAACTATTAAGAAAACTAAAAAATTATTTTAACTCCAATACAAAAACATACCTTCTTATATTTTCTATTCTGGCATGTACAGGGATAGGGAGGCTGTGTGGTCTACTGGTTAGAGCAAAGGACTGGGAGCCAGGAGGATCCTGGGTTCCAATACCGGGCTAACCACAGACTTACTGTGACCTTGGGCAAGTCACTTGTGCCTCAGTCAACCATCTGGAAAATTGGTTAAAAAGCAGGACCTCGATGACAACCAAATGCTGCATCTGAGCTGAGCTTTTCTGGGTAATGAAATTACAAAAACACCTTCAAAGTTTGAATTCCCTTCTTTGATGTATGACATTATAGTATAAACCAAAATTGTTTAAACCATCATAATATGTGGTGTTTTTTAAAAGGTCTCAATAATTGCTAAGAATTTTTTTATTGAAACTATACTACAACATAGGCCCAATATTTGTATTTGAATTTGCTTCCTGAGAGAAAAGAATACTTAGAAAGCTTATGGTATATGAATATGTTTCAGTGCATGTTTTAAAATTTGTTTTATTTTTGTTTAGGCACCGGCTTTTCCGAGAACATTGTGTTTGTGTACAAGGAAACTATATAAAGGACTTAAATATCCTTGGAAGAGATCTTTCCAAAACTATAATAATTGACAACTCACCGCAAGCCTTTGCCTATCAGGTAGGAAGAAGAGTCCTAAAGAAGTACATACAGTTGGGGAAGTACAGGGAAGACAGCTGCCGCCAGGAAGACCGTAATTTAAATAGCGTTTTCTTTTACTGTGTCCTTAGCATTAGCAGGGTCAGATGGACAAGTGCTTGGAAAAACTGTCTTCTCCATGAAGTACAACGTAAATTTAGAACAATCTAAGTAGTGAATCTGCAGATGGAATGAGAGGGCAGTACACAGTTCAGTAGCATTTTGATTTTTTTTTAAATCATAAATCTGTTTGAAAACGAAAATTAGCAATATTCTAGTCTATTGACAAATAATTTGAAATGTTTTCTTAGGTCTTTTTGTTTGTTTTGTTTTTCGAGACAGGGTTTCTCTGTGTAGCTTTGGAGCCTGTCCTGGAATTCACTCTGTAGCCCAGGCTGGCCTCGAACTCACAGAGATCCACCTGCCTCTGCCTCCTGAGTGCTGGGATTAAATGCGTGCGCCACCACCGCCCGGTGGTTTTAGCAACATTTTTCTCTGTTTTGCTAATATTTCTATAGCTCTGTTCTACCAGCTGAATTACTGGAAGACTCACACTGGGTGTTGTTTGTTTGTTTGTTTGTTTTGAGACCGGGTCTCTCTATGTAGTCCAGGCCATCTTTGAACTTGAGATCAGCCTGCTTCTGCCTCCTGAGTACTGAGATTAAAGGCCACCATGCCTGGCCTAGTTTTTACTTTGTTAAAATTAATGCTTTTCCCCCGCCCTATATTTGTACTTCTACTTGTACTCATGAGTTGATAGCATAAAAATGGTTAGACTGGGGTTGGAGGATTGCCTAAGCACAGGTGTTAAGGCCTGCCTGGGCAACAGAGCAACAGGGTTTCTCTGTAGCTCTGGCTGTCCTGGAACATGCTCTGTATACCAGGTGGGCCTCCAACTCACAGAGACTCACTTGCCTCACCTCCCAAGTACTGGGATTAAAGGTGTGCACCACCACCACCGCCCAGCTCAAGACCTTTTTGAAAGAATAGAACAGTGACTACAGAGTGAGACCCTGTTTCAAAAAAACAAGGAGAGACCAAAAGAAAACAAAAACAAAACAATGAGTAGGATGGTTGTGGTCCTTTTGTAAAAGTATGCACACATGCTCTCCGAGAGTGCTTAGATTGGTAGTATCTCTTTACTCCACAGTGACTAGCATTGTGCTAGTAACTTTCTTGAATGAATATTGTAGAGTTTGCTTTAGTAAACCTTTTTATTGTTTACCTTTGTACTCACTGAGGCAGTAAATGACACTGAGCAATCAGTTAAGTAAGCTTCAATTTACTCATTAAACTCCCTTGCATTGTTGAGTTGTCAGTGAAACCCTGGTAGCATTTCTTTCCAGAGGAACTTTTATACCCATAGCTACTTAAGTCTGTTTTCTTAAGTTTTCCAAAGCAGGCTAATATAGTTAAAGAGAACTTAATTACCTATTTATTGTTTTAGCTTTCTAATGGAATCCCTATAGAAAGTTGGTTTATGGATAAAAATGACAATGAACTCCTAAAATTGATTCCATTTCTGGAGAAGCTTGTAGAACTGGTGAGTATATCATACATTTTATTTATTTATTTATTTATTTATTTATTTATTTATTCATTCATTCATTCATTCATTCATTTATTTTGTTTTTGTTAACTAAACTATATTGAACAAATCTCTCTGTGTTTTGGCTTTTAAAGTTAACGTTGGAAGACTAATGAGAGAGAATCATCAGATTGAGGTCAGTCTAGGTTACATAGAGAGAGAGATCCTCCCTAAAAAAAGAACAGCAACAAATAATAGTAATAATAAGTTAATTGGTAGAAGATTGTGGCAAAAGTTGAAAAAGATTATGGTTGGTTTTGTTGTATTTAATAAAACTTAATATGCAGTAGAAATTGGACCAGGCTTATTCTTCAATTGAAACAAAAGTTTTCTGAGTGTTGTGGTGCACAAGGATGGTCAGTTAATCCCAGCACTCAGACCATGGAGGCAGGAAGATCAGGAATTAAAGGTGATTCTCACCTACATGGTTAGCTTGAGGTCAGCCTGGGACTAAATGGAACTCTTGTCTAAAAAAAATGTTTTCTCTACAGTTTATTTCTGTTTGCATATTGAAAAGATAAAGTGTCTACAAACACTTGTAATCCTGTCGTGAAATGTAAAAAGTAAGCAGTCGGAGGACCTGCAGGGCTCTTGTTGGTAACATGAGAGTGAGCTTGACCTTCCATTGTGAGGTGCAGACACTGGATCAGTTAGCCTCAGGGAGCCCAAACCTTTGACAAACTTCCCCTAGCTTTTTTGCTTGGTGTTAAGAGTGACCTGGAACGTGAGAGCTAAAAACTCTGCTCAGTATTTCCCCAATGTTGAAGAGCTCAGCTGTGAGTGTGGTTGGGGGAGACAAAAAGATCACCTTGGAGAATAGGCTAGTGACCTGGGAGTTCCTGGTGAACACATGATTTGGGATACTCATGAATAGTTCTGATTGGAAGCAGAGAAGTAAGTGTGTTATCAGCTGGAACTACCAAGGTTCTGCCTCAGGGCACCAAGCCTCCCATGATTCAGCGGGTCTTCAAGGGAAGTTTATCAGTGGCTAGTAAAATGAAATGGACCAAAATGGTCAAGATCGGTTTGTTGTTGTTTGAGACAGGGTCTCACGCAGAGACTTGACTGGCCTGGAACTAGCTATATGTATCAGACTGGCCTCCAACTTTTAGAGATCTGCCTGCCTCTTGAGTGCTACCATGCCCAGCAGGTCAAGATGTCTACAGCAAGGCTTTCCTTCTTTAAGTGATATATGAGGAAAATAACAGAGAAGCCAGAAGCACTGGAGATAGCAAGGGTTCAGAAAAGGCCTCCTCCTCCTTGGGCTTTATAAGAGAAATCCTGGGCTGGAGGCTGGGGTGCTCTAAGAATAAATAATATTCCTCCCTTGGGCGAAGGTAGAGGACTCAGAATAAATTCAGTGATTCTGTAGCCTCACTGTAGGTTCTAAACCTGATCCTTAATGCCAATTATTGTTTTCCATGAGCAGTTTTGAATTGTATTAGAAATTCTTAAAATAAGGCCTATCAGTATTTCAAAGTTTATAGACTGAATGCTTTGTTATCACTATTTCATAGCTTCCCCATTTGTTTACAGTTACTCTAAGCTGATGCATTTTACTGTCATAATTCACATTTAGAAGTAATACTTTGTCACTAAACCTTTATTCGAGGAATTGGTTTCTTATCCATAAGTCAATCAATTGTAGAATGTAGAATTTAGTGGTGTAACCCTTTTGCTTACCTATTGGTTTAGCTTCTTAACTGTTTTCTACACTCCCCCTCAATGAAAAAAGCTTAAGTCTAAATTTAATTCTGTGTTTATTTTATATTGTATTCTTTTTTTTTTTTAAAGATTTATTTTTACTATGTATACAGTATTCCGCCTGCAGGCCAGAAGAGGGCGCCAGATCTCACTACAGGTGGTTGTGAGCCACCATGTGGTTGCTGGGAATTGAACTCAGAAGCTCTGGGAGAGCAGCCAGTGCTCTTAACCTCTGAGCCATCTCTCCAGCCCTTTATATATTGTATTCTAATACCTAGTCACCCCTCCATAACCCTTCTAGATTGGATCCTGGATCCCCTATGATTCTATAAGTGCTCAAGTCCCTTAGAGAATTTAGCGTGGTGTTTACATAGAACTTTCACATACCCTCCCAAATGCTTAAAATTATCTCTAAAGTACTTGGTAATACCTAGTACAATGTACATGCTAAGTAAATTGTTTGCTCTGTATTGTTTAGAGATTAATGGCAAAGAAAAAAAGTCTGCCAGAACAGATGTGAGCCTATAGATCGGTTATAGAAGCTGACTGTATTTGCCAAGCAAAATAATGTGTCATGAAGTAAAGTAGTAGTCCGCTTCCTCTGTAAAGAGTGTTCATAGTGTTATATAGGACCATACCTTAGAAATCATGTGACTTTTCAAAAATAATCTTTTCTCCACACAGAATGAAGATGTCCGACCTCACATCAGAGACAGATTTCGCTTGCATGATTTGCTGCCCCCAGATTAAGTTCAGAGACTTGTCAGATCACTGAGGGGGGAGAGAGAATGCAGGACCCTTTGGACTAAGACAAAAACATTGCCATTACTGTTGAAATTTTGCATTTTTGTACCCCGTCTTGCTTTTCTTATCTTTGGTGCCCAATAATAATCAAGGGTTACAGAAAGAGACTATCTCAGATTGAACACATACAGTGGGTAGGCTAGAACAGAAGCGTCTGTAGAACTAGTACAACTCCAGTGACACTTTTCATGTACAGGACATCTGCAGTTGATCAAGAATTCTGTCTCTGCCACCAGCAGTTTGCCCTGTATACACAGGATTTTATGATCATAACAGAGGGAAGTGGACTCTCCCTCCCTCTGTTCGGTGCTCTCAGTGGGTTTGCAGCCACTCTTCTTTACTTTACTATTCTCATTTCAACAGGAATGGCCAGTAAAAGTTGTTTATTTTTCCTGTTACGGTTTATAACCTTTTTACATTGCTGACCTGTATTAGATTAGAATCTCATAATGCATTCCTTTTAGTTGAGGCGCTTCATAGTTTTCTGGAAATAGTCAATTTTTAGTTTTTTTTTTTTTAAAATATACATTTGAATGGCCGTTTTCCTGCTTTGTCTGCCTGCATATTGTATATTTGTTTAAAAATATTCTCTACTTTTAGTCCATGTAAGTTTCATTTTAAAAAAACATGCATTTATATTTTGTTCTGTAATATTCTACTGTAGGTGAAATCTTCAAAAATCAAGAGACTGGGTAGGTAAGAATATATGAATGACTAATATTCAAACGATTTGAACCATTGTGATGACATGTATTCCAGATGGTAATATCTTGCAATGGCACACATTTAATGGATAAAGGTATACCTCAGAATTCACTGTGCTCACTAACCTTTGAGGAGAACGAGTTCAGTCTCCTGTTGGGCTTGATTCAGTTACTGCTGCCTTTGGTTTTCTCCAGGAATGAAGTATTCAGCACAGTGACTCAGTATTTACTTGGCATGGGCTGGTTAGTACCTCTGTTATGCTCTCGGTTACAATCAGTTTAAAACTCTGTGTAACAGTCTTGGTACCTAACAGTAGCTATGCATAATCCTGTGGCACAGTACACTCCCGGCCACCAGTGCAGTTAATATGCTCATAGTGGTTTTCTATGCTATATGAAAATAGTCGTCACGCCTTGGTTCTCTAATGCAGCTACCACAAGAGGTTGATATTTTTATAGTGGCGTGTAATCTCCTTTTCAGGGGGCTTTTTATGGAAGGTAGAATTTGTAAGAGTTAGTATGCTTTGCCTCTCAACTGCATTAACATGCCGCAGGCTCAGACTGTTTTTGTGTAAAGGATGTCAAAGAACGGCACTTTTTCTAAAGAGAAGTTTGATATTTTGTATGCTTGTTAAGAAAGTACAGTATTGGAAATTAAAGGTGGACAACTGATAATTGAGGAGTATGTCAGTTAATTTTTTATGTATATTACCTGTTTACTTGTACAACTTACTGTACAAATTACATGCAGCTTCATTTTCAAATGAATCCTTAAAATAAGGAAATCTTTTTAGGAAAACATTTAATTTTTGTATTTTTGATTTTAAAGGCATGAGTTGTCAGTTTTCAGTGTATTAATGAA
This sequence comes from Peromyscus attwateri, assembly GCA_902168425.1. NCBI lineage: Eukaryota > Metazoa > Chordata > Mammalia > Rodentia > Cricetidae > Peromyscus > Peromyscus attwateri. The sequence goes on from CABHPP010127834.1 coordinate 43,322, forward strand.
GATTTTAACTTTTCATCAGGTTGAGTGTTTTCTTACTATATTATCTGTTGTGTATGTAGTTAGCATATGCGTCACTGAACTGTTGAAAAACCTAGCATGTAGAGCAAGCCTGTTTTGTGGAAAATCCTTATTCATTAAAAAAAAATAATAATCATGGCAGATTTTCTGCAAAAAAAAAAAAAAAGCAAAAGCATTTGCAATTCAGAATACTGATTTTTTTTTTTTTTTTATTTTACAAAAGGTATTTTGCTTGCAGGAACAATACTACAGATTCATTTTAATGAGAATCTTTGAAGTGTATTTATCTTTAGGGCACCTGGGCATCTTTATGCTGTTTGTCTTATGTCTTTCTTGAAATAAAATGTACATAACGTTACCTTTACATATGCTCTTGCTCAAAATTGTGAACCTAGTTAATTTCTTCCTGATCCCATCATTTTATGCTAGTATAGCAAACCCCAAACCTATACAAGATCTAAATTTTTGACATGCATAATTGTTGAAAGTTTTCCTGATTAAATGAATACAGTCTCAAAGCCCTTCCCACATCTTTAAGGGGAAATGTAAACACTTATACCATTGTGCCTGTTGGCACTTAAATGATAATAAAGCAGGCCCATTCAAGGAGAGCTCCTTTAAGTCAGCTGAGTAAGAATGACAGAATACGTTGTGGGAAAGTTTATATGACCTGAGAGTTGAGACCAAATTAATTATTATTTTTTCCATTGCTTTATTTGGGTAATTCTAAAGTTGTTGACACAAAGTGTAAATTACAAATAAACAGTTTAGCCAGCTGCTTCGCATCTCAGTAGATTATCTTCCAGTCATATCTTATCTTTGTTGGTAGCTGTAGAACATTTCCATTTAGGTAGTGGGAGGTGTATAGTTTTTGAATTGAGACGTGCCCAGCTGTCAATGCACAGAGTAAACATGACTGTAGTAAATGCAGGGGCCATGGATCCACGAGGCACAGCAAGCTACCTGTGTACACATTACAACTCTTAAGGACCTATTAAAATTGTGCTATTTCCAGTTATGAATGTTTGACTTTTAAGACATTCTTTTAAATATTTGTATCATTGTTAGAGGATGTTTTAATTGGTTGTATTTTTTAATCCCATGTAATATATGTAGTCCTGACCAGATTTACTACCATTTTTCTCTGGGTCCTAAAAGAGAATTGATGACAATTCGTAACCAGAAATTGTTTTATATTTGCTAGTATGTATATTTATTTATCCAATGGCTTTATTTGTTTCCCAAAATTGTATTGGGACTTGTTGAAAGCATTGTGTGACTTCTATAAATGGCTATTTTCTTGTAACTGTCAGTGATATGGATGTGTACATTGTTTTATATATATATACATATATATATATTTCTGGGGGTAATTTTTTTTTTAGGGTTGACAGTGTTTTTTTTTTTGTTGTTGTTGTTTTGTTTTTTAAGTTACCTTTTGCCAATGACTTTTTCTGCTAGCTTTTACTTTCATTCAGCCTTCTAACGGAGTTCATTCTTATTGTGTTGTCAACTTGCCTGTAAGAGAGACTTCATCTCATCAGTGAAGAAGGCGTTTCATTATTCCTACAAGTCTTACAGCAAGCACAGATTCTTCATAAGGATCAGATCTCTTCCACGTTTGTGTCAGTCACATAAAGGACACTGAAGCCTTCCTTTCCTTGTACTGATATGATGGTGTTATACACTACATCACTAGCTAGTTAAGGTTTTGTGACCTGACTTCTTCGTCTTCCTAGGTATTTATTTGTTACCTCTTTAAATCTTGTATGTCTAAATTAACTTAGAATAGTTACCCACCGAATAACTATGCCAAGAACTAGGAAAGAATGTTTATTTTATTTCCCCTTATAGGGGAAGAGTGGACTGGGAACAAAAATGTAAGGCCAAGAGGCCTTAGGTTGTCATTCATTCAATTTCTTATTCCTCTCATGGGCTGTATTTGATTTTTTTTTTTTTTCAGTGCTAATGTATTTGAATATAGCATTGCTTTTCATGTCTTCCCTTGAGTTGAAAACCTGCTAGGAATTTGTATAAAATACCTTAAAAAGTTTTCAGTTAGAACCACAAAACTCAGTACCTTATATTCAATGCTACTTAAATTATTGAAATCCAAGTCACACTACTAGGATACATTTTCATAAAATGTTTCTCTGTTATCTTGAACTGAAATTCGATTGTAAATCAGTTTAGTCCACAAACATGTTTTGAGATCCTTTTAAAAAGGATTTAAGAGAACAAGTTTATTCTAGTTTATGGTTTAATACTATTATTTTAAGATACATAGTGATTCCCAAAGCTGCCTGTTGATCAGAATTACTCTGAGGAACTTGTAAACTACAGACTCGTAAAGCCTACCCCCTGGGAAGCTTTCTCGTGTGTCAGTAACACGGTTGGGAGTTGTGTGTTTTTAAAGTTCTCCCAGTGATTCAAATAGACAACTTTGGTATATCCCTGTTCTAAATAGTTCAGTTTGAGAGTAGGTTACAAAAGTTCACAAGGCTTTTCTCTGTGGTAGGGTTTTTTGTTTGTTTGTTTTTTTGTTTTTTGTTTTGTTTTCTTTCTTTCTTTCTTTTTTTTTTTTTTTTAAATGCTGGGACCAGATTTCACAGAACTTATTCAAGATATGAGGAGGAATAATGAAGATTGAGGCTACTGCTCATTATCATTTTTGTCATTCATACTTTTTAAAGAATTTGTGTTTATAGAACTCTGAATAGCTGATCATTTACATAGCTGAAGGACATGTCCCTGAATGAGACCATTATATATATTAACTAAAATATTTCACTATTTTTTTATTTTATAAATCTTTGTAGAAATGAGCAATGAAATGCTACTTTCATCTTTTGAAATGGGATTTTTCAAGGTAGTGTCCTTTTGGTATTAAGGTAGAGAGGAGTTAATATTCTCTCTACTTATTTCCACATGAATCAATATGAAGTCGTGGACATTTAAAAATCTCAATTTAATTTCTACTTATTTACTATGCAGTATAGCCGTGAACAAGTAATGTAGATTTAGTTTTCTCATCTTCAAATGCCCTGATCACCCTACCTCACAGGGTTGTTGTGGGGATAAATAAAACTTTTATGGAAGTACTTTTCTTTGATGACATTTTATCAGCCATCAGAAACAATGGAATTTTGAGCATTCTTCCTTTTTGTTTTGTAAGTAGTCAGTGTTTTCACATTCTTTTTGATTCTGACCTTAGGACACGCTGTAAGATCAGAGTGGGTTGTAGATGAGGTCAAACTGATACAGAGACAAGGTGAAGACGGAGCTGGGAACCAAGAGCAAACTCAAGCAGCATTGCAGTGTGCTGGCATTCTTGGATGACCATGGTTGTACATATATACAGAACTCCTTGTACGGCAATGTAGTCTACAAAATACTGTTATAAAAAGGAATACAGAACCATATAAACTGGGCCTAAAGGCATCCAGCTTTAAAACGAGAAGGAAACTGCAGCTTCCAAATTAATTCTTCATTATGCAGATAAAGGTCACAGCTGGGAGTAGAGTGCAGGTCTCTTAATTACCATTACACCATCATAGTCTTAGCAGTTTCTTTGAGCCACGATGAAAGAAAACATCTGAAGTCAATCCATATAAAGAAGGGGTTAGCTTTGGGCAGTGAGCTTGATGAGGACTCTTACAGACATACAAGCTGACTGGAGTCTTGATCTGAATTCAGTTTCCTGATCTCAGTTTTTGTCAAACCTTTGAGCAATCTAAAGATGAACACATTATAAAGTACAAAGCAGTCAACAGCAGGAATGGGGATTTCAAAGGAGATGGTCTTAGGAGGGGTGGTGTTTGAAATGGTAACTGGTGTCATACCACACGTATACCAGGAAGGGGAGGCCAGCCAAGGCTATTGGGTAAGACCCTGTCTTCAAAATAGAGATGGGAGAATTGTACACAAAGTCTTAAGAAGTTGGAGGCAGAAGGTACAGTTGGGTAAATATACCACCAAAGAACTCAAAAATTCTTAAGACGTGAGCAGTGAGTGCAGTAACTAAAGAACACTGGGTAAGTCAATGAAAAGGGTACCCATGGTTGTTGAGAACTTGTTATGAGTATGTTTAGTTGGGAAATGGCTGGGGACACACAATGGGGTAGGTACCTAGCATAGGTGAGACCTTGGGTTTAAACCTCAGCAGTGCAAAGTACTAACTAGTTAACAAGTGTGAACAGAGTAGATGATAAAGAGTAGAAAATAAAGGACTTACTATGCCAGAATCTTTCTTAAAAGATAAAGTGAGCCTCAGAGCTTTTAGTAACGACCACATAAACGGATATTTTACAATATTTGTTGAATGTACTACCCTTCCTAAAGACATTACTTTTAAAATACTATTGGGAAAGCTGGGGATATAGTACATACCTTGCATGTACAAGCCCTGGGTTTGGTCTCTGACTTGGAATAAAGTTCTCTACTTACTGTTAGTCAACTGATAACTGCCGTAAGTTTAGTGCCTAGCACTGGAGATCACCATTGGTTACTGCTGGAAAAGGGGTCAAGAAGAACTGCAGAAGGCAGGCCATAAACAGTTTTCAAATGACGGGAGGGGTTCAAGCAAAGGAGTAGTAGTAAGAGTCTGTTAGGGAGTGAGAAGACCAGCTAGGAGTTCTGTGACTCCACACACTGCTCGGCTTGATTACATATGCCTGGAATGCAGTATCTGGGGAGGTGGGTGGAAGCAGGAGGTTCAGGGCCAGATCTACACAGCCCTTGCTACAGGAGACCTTTCAAAGCAATGTATAAGTTAAGGGTATTCCCTTTTTTCAATTGCTGAAGGCACTCATTGGCTGCTAGTATAGCAGCCAGACTGGTCAGATTTGGGCAGGGCATGGCTTACCGTCTGGATTTAGGGTACTCCTTGAAGAAATTCCTCTGCGTAGACAGAAATGGGAAGTTAGTCTAGAGCTGTCTAGCATCCCCAAAAGTGTGAGGGTTTGAGGCAGATGCTTGGTCCTTTGCACTTTATTTTTAGTACTGGAGATTGATTGTGATTTGGGGTTAAAGTATAAAAAGTCAATTAGCTGTTTCTGTATCAAATCAGAAATAAAACATTTTTTTTTTCAAATGACTCAATTTTGGAATTTTGTTAAGAGACAGTCTGTTTGTTACTCAGGTCAACTCTAAACTCCTGGTGATCCTCCTGCCTCAGCTTCCAAATAGCTGGAACTCACCCAGCAAACAAGAATCACAACTTTAGTACTTCACTTTAAAGCAGCCAAGAAAGCCTGGATTCATTTCAGATGTTATTTATTTTTCAATAGCTTTAATAACAAGACTACTTGAGTTGGGAGTGTTGAACATGTTTGCAATCTAGCGGGGGTGGGGGAGTGGGGGGG